>VYZQ01075949.1:0-16647 GCA_013400655.1 Mystacornis crossleyi
AAGACCTTTAAGATTATTAAGTCCAAAAGCAGCTAAAGTGGCAGTGAGGCCAGAGGAGCTTCAGCCCCAAATATTTAGCCCACATTGTTCATTCAGATATCAGCTCTTTCAGGCAGACTTAAAGTCATCAACAACAGCCCAACTTCATCTGTCAACAATTTGCTCTCCTCTAAGAATATGATTCAGATCTCTTCTGCTTGTGGTTAGATCTAACTCAAAGCCCCTTAGAAGTTGTGAGGAACCTTAGTGACCCTGGGCTTGATTAAGTTTTCTAAAGGAAACTTGCAAAATAAGTTACAGGTTTGTGGAGTTTTCTTCTCATTGTTGAAGTACTGCCCTGGCAACAGGGAGCTATTATGGCAATTATATTGACAGAAGCCATTCAAGGATGGTTTCAGAGGTACATGATCTTATTGGGACTATGCAGAGTACATTTCACCACCAGCAGTGCCAGACAAGGGAAAAAAGCCCTCTGGGGCTTCTGCTATTATACAGAATGCTTTAATTTTAAATATTTTTTCAAACTGCCTGCAGTGTTCTGCCCAGTGAAATTCTGGAAAAGCATTTCCAAAATCAATTTAAGTTAGTAGCACATGTCCTCCAGTCAAAGAAATCCTTTATGGTTTATCTGTACAGTTAGGCAGCATTAAAAGAAAGAATTGAGGAAGAACTGAGCATCATTATCAGTGAATAGCTGACAACAAGATGGAAGATTGATCTGAACACAGAAAATGCAAACCAATTATACCTCGTGGGGGGTGTCAGTGAAAACCAGCATTAAACTCAATCACCATCAGACCTCTGGAGAGAAAGCAGCTGGGAACGGGCTGGTGCTGCCTCCTCTCAGTCATGCTGGCTTCACCCCTGTGTAATCCAGCTGACTTCAGACCTTCACTGCTCAACTGAGAAGAGAATCACATGGCAAATATATGCCACACTCCCTCTGACCCAGTTTAGCAATTGTGACTCCAGAATTACCCATTAGTAATTAGTTAAGTCTTTCTATCCATCCTGAACATCATTTTCACCGGAGCACTCCAGATCCACACCATAAAAATGCAATGCTTTAAGAAGGCTCCTTTCTGAGGACACAGAAAGGGCTGTTCACATATCTGACCCCGCAAAGGGTGGGTGTGAGCACACAGACACACCGAGGGTGTGAAAGGAGCCCCAGGAGCAGACAGGCAGCTGCTGTGTGAGCTCTGAGCTGCCTCTCCCCTGACAAAGCCCGGCAGGTTGACTTGTGCTGGGCCATGTGCCAGACCTGCCATCATTGCCCCACTATTTCTGGCACCTAGAGCCAGTGTCTCCAGACAGGGATGAGCCAAGAGGACACCACTTCAAAAACAAAAGAATATCACAACTCACTGCTCTTAGTCACACTCATTTCTCTCCTCTATAGAGATACTAATTTCCCGTGCCAAAACTATTTCTCTCGCTTTCCCATTGTCTTTGCTCCCCTTCTCTGCCCAAATTATGATCTCACTCCTCACTATTTGGTAGCTGGCTTGCAGATTGTTAGGTTGCAATTAGACATACATGCATGGTACCACCTGCTACATGCTTTTTATTTCTTTTTGGCTCTGAAACAGCTGTTGGTTTCCATTTTTGCAAACTCAGGGTAAAAGAGAAGAGGGATTTCTTTTTTCCAGATGCTTTAATTTTCTGCAGGATATCGGGGCACGTAACAAACTCAGAAGAAAATTTAAGATCATAGGCAATCAATGTTTTACATAAGTTTTGTCAATGAAACAGTAGACATGTAATGAGTTTACTTAGAGTCCCCAAAACGACTCAGGCCCATGAGCACATCTGTTCATCCCTGGGGGTTTTTTTGAACCTTCTTCTGATTTTAACAATATCCACAAAGCAAGCCAAGGAACTGGAAACTTCATAAACCAATAAATAGAATAAGAAATTACAAAGCAATCAATGCATCAAAAATCTGCCAAAAGGCAAAATGGTAAGAGCTCACTGCTCTGTCTTGAATACCTCATTTAAAGGTGAAGGAGATAAAGATATACACTGCATCATCTACACAATTTCTCAACTCATTAAGTCAATCCTTGAATTTATCAATAATGGGGCATAACTTTCTCAAAAGCATTGATGTGTGTCAGCTTAATTTTAACATCTTTTGACAAGTCAGCTGTAGAAATACAGATAACAATCACAGCTTTCTACTGCTTGATGATGTGAAAAACCCAATTCCAAGTTATCATAGAGGAAATGAGCCTGCTATTGCAAAAACACCATGCTCCCTGAAGTAATGGCTCCTTCCTCTAGGGGAGACACTCCCCAGTACACAGGTTTGCTCGAGGTGTTGAACAGGGCTCTGGTAGCACAATATGCTTTGCATCCCAGTATTAAAGTCCCCACAGAAACTTGAGAGCTGTTCAGTGTTTCATGAGTCCAACTAAATGAGTATAAACACAATGCATCTTACCTCATGGATTTTATTTGGGATTGTTTTCCCCTCAAACACTCTACGTGAAAAACCCCAGAATTGGGGGTAAGCATAGCTCCCCCACTGGAAGGGCTGTGTGTCAGTACTGGGCAGGACAATACCATTCCCTCATGGAAGTGCTTAGCAGAGGCAGTGTCTAAGCACATAAGAAACATCTGCAGAACCCGTCCAAGTGCCAAAAAGGGATTTTGACTTGTGAGATTGGTAGACGCTGTGGCCAAATTTTCTGAAGCAGCAAAAATTTCCGTGCAAAACTATAAAGTTGTAACTGACTCCTTACACAGTCAAAAATGCATAGAAAATCCCAATGTTATGCTCTCCCTTTTCTTCCCCCCACTCCTTGTTGTGTAACATATTTGCTATTTCCAACTCTAACCAGTTTATAGCTGTTTTCCCAGCTGTTGCACATCTCCAGTCTCACACAGCTGGGAAGCACCTTGTGATGGGCTGTGCTGTACCTGCACCACGCTGCTGGAGCTCTGCCCTGCAGTGGGGCAGCCCTGCTGGCACGGGGGGCAGCTTTGGACACCTGGCTGGACTCTAAGCTGATTGGGATTTCTGCTGTCCTTCAATAAGGCCTAAGCAAAGCAGCTCAGTGGAAAGTGCTGACAGCTGTTTTCAGGAAGGCAAAGCACAAAGGATCTAATGTGCAGTGACAGAGCTGAAAACATACTTATACACTCAGGGATGGGAATAAATACTCGGTAGGGTGTCCTGAAATGAGGCTTTAAATAACATCTGAATTATGGGACTTGCACTTACAGCTCAGGTGCTTTTACAGTCTGCACTGCTTAAGTCTATCTACACAGGCAGTTCTGTGCCTTCCTGAATTCAGCCCCTTGGCTGTGGAGCTCTCACGAAAACCTACAGCAAAACACGAACTGATTTCAGCCACACCCCATTTCCCCAGCTACATCTGGTCAAACAGCCAGCTCTCTCCAACCCCTTCCCTGACCTTTAGTCAGGACCCACCTCACCCAACCTTCTCCATCTGAGTACTGCGGCGTGAACATCCGTGCTTACTGAAAAGACACCAAAACGTCCCTCACAAGCTACTGCCAATTCCAGCCACTGATCAGGATGTGCAGAAAGGCACCAAATCTTCAGCCCCTGGGCCTCGCCCTCCTTGCTATCTGAGCAGCACAGTCTTTGAGGCTTAAGGAGTCAGCTGTATGTCTGCATGGATGGGCTCTGCTAACTGGAGATTCAAAGGGACCAGTCCTGTCAAAGCCTTTTCTTCACCCCTAAAATGAAGTGTTACAGGGTTAGTCTTTCCTTAAATTCCAGTGAGAAAGCCAGTTACTAACGTGGAACATCACAGAGCTGAGCTGAAATTAAACTTCAGGGTGAAAATACAGATTATTTTATTGATCAAGACTAAACAATTTATGTTCACCGCTTCAAGTTTCCATTAATTCTGGTGCTATACAACCGGATGGTAGCTTGAAATTCAATTTCCCCACCAACATTAGTCCTTCATGTACTCAGAAGTACCTTCATTTTATTCAGGCACTTAGTCACTACGGCATTTTCATTTGGCCCTCAATTTCCCCTTTCTCACTGGAAGAAGCATTTTTTTTCCCCATCTGGGTTTAGCTTGAAATCTGACTTTTGGCTTTCTCAGACAAGTGAGAAGCGAGTCCCAGTGGAGGCCTGAGAGCTCCTGGGTCTGTAGGATGGGGAAAATGAAGCAATAAGCATTGAAGATGGCTGCACTGAGCACACACTACCTTACAAACAGGCAAGTGATAGCGAGCCCAGCCACCAGCAGGCTGCACCCTGGACTGACCCCTTGTTACATGTCACTCTTAATTTTCTGACACTCATTGAAACACTCCTCTAAGACCTGTGCATATGCCCCCCTGTCTGAGGGTGGCATTATCTCAGTACCTGGTGATCATTTTCCCTGTACCCTGCAGTGCCCCAGCACAAAGGCCCTATGGTAATGCAAGGCCCTGGCTGCTCTTGTTGGCTCACAACAGATTGCAGGCCCAGCTTTGGAGAGCTCTCAGCTGAGCAAACAGAAATCTGCCTTAACAAAAGTGCAAAGCACAAAAAGAGAGGAAAACAGGTGAATATCAAGTGTAAGATGATTTTATGTTATAAGAACACAAAAAGGCTGCTCCTACTTACAGCTAACATGCAACTTGAAGAGGCTGAGTTCTAAAAGAAAGCCATATCAGCTTACTCCTGTAGTTATTCACAAACTGGTAAAGCAAGTACCAGCCTCTATTTTCTGGGGGGGTTTTCTTGGCCAATCCTATATGAGGCCAATATCTGCCTCACAGAAGGGAGACTTAACCACTGCAAGCATATTCAAAAGATGCTGCCCCACCCTGTCCAATTCCCAGGGTGTCAGTGACATCCCTTTTACCCTCTCCTAGGCAAAGGGGCAGCTGTCCCTTCTGCTGCGTGTTTGGGGCACGCACATCTGTGGTTGCCACCGTGGCACAGGAGAGTCCACGTTGTAGCTGCAGCTCTGCACAGCCCTCCCCTCCTCCTGCTCCCTGTCCAACTCCCCGTGTTCGAGGAACAGAAGCACACAAAACTGCATTAACATAGCGAGACTGTGGAAGACAACTGGAGTATCATAACATTTACAAAATGGATTTCAGGTCCCTAAACCTGTACATGAAGTGCAGTTACAAATCCTTTTCTTATCTGTTGCTCCTGGGCTGCAGTCAGCAATGATGAAAAAGTTCTGTTCAGGCAGGTAAGAAGCGGAAAAATCTCTCGTATTTTTCCTAAGTCATTACTTAAGCCTCTTGTCAAACAAGAGACTTAGAAAAAAAAAAATGTTTCCTTTTTACTTCCTCTCTACCCCCAATCATGCACAACACACGAGAAGCTGCAGTGCTGTTTTCTAAGGAAGGCTTGAGATATCTGCAGAGCTTGCATGCCAGCCTCTGAGGGCAAAAGCTGGCACTGACAGGGGAAGGCACAGCCACAGAGCCTGTTCTGTTGCTGCAGGAGGGATGCTTCTTCCTCCCTAGGTGGTTAAATATTTAAACCCTTCCAATTCTATAAGCATAAAGTAATACTAACTAAAATTCAACTAGAACTGCTAGAGTAAATTCATATTAGTAAATTCACACTTCAATTAAACACTTAAGGGATACAAAACATTTCTGTGCAAGCTGTGTTTCTAATCTGTGTGGTATCTCTAGTTTGGCACTGTTATATATTACTGAAGGAATGCCAAAATCATTCCTAAGGCAGGATGCTTACACTTAGCAGTAGTGTTTAGTACTGCCTGCTGCAATACTGCAACTGCCTTGCTCTAAGGTGATCCTGGCAACCTCAGGAGCAGTGGAAAGAAAAAGCCCAGCTCGCTGTGTCACGAGGGTTGCAGCTCCCAGTTCTCTAAAAAACCCCTGATAAACCAGGACAATTAATCCTGCGATGTAGCTATTGCTTCAGCACCATGCCAGCCATTTTTAGGATTCCCTAAATGCTTGCACAGAGAGAGAGAGCTGATGTCTGGCAGGCCAGGGTTCAGATACCACCCCAACTTATGGCCTTAATTCAGCAACACCTTTAATGCCTCTTAGCCACAAAACAGGGCTCTGCCTCACCACTTCGCTGTGTCCTTTCTCCTTGTCAGCACAGCAGTGGTGCCAGTGCTCACCAGCAAGCTGCAGGAATGCCTAATCCTGCCCCACAGATTCCAGCAGGATTTGTGCCATCAGCATCAAGAGGTGCGGGGTCAATCAGTAAAAGACAGCTTTTTCACAGACAGGACACAGACCAGCAGGACTCGAGCCATTTAAAAATTGCAGCAGGGTTCTACTGGCCTTTTTAGGTGATGGGCTCCTTTAGAAAACTGATCCTTGCCCTTGGACTATTTTTCCTCCAAGAAGAAGGATGCCACTGTAGACCTAACCAGATTTTCCTTTTCACTTTTGCCACAGTCACTCTGACTATGCTGCTGTTGCTGAGACATTCAATCCTGATGCTGGCTGCTGAATCAGGGCCTAGAAAAACAATCTGACACACAGAGCTCTGTCAGAGTGGCAGAAAGAGGCAACGCAAAGAAATCCTGACAAATAGGAAAGGGCTCTAAAGGTGACAGCAGTTACTGAAGCTCTGCCAGAAGTACAGTTAACAAAGTAGGAGGTTTTTCAGTATTTTATCGTGTAGAATGATTGACATCTAATCACATGGATGAGTTATCCCCAGATACTGAGTGCTGTATGTTGTGACACTTCAGTGTCATTCCTCAAAGTGCAACAGTGAGGGGAAATTCATTTTTGCCCCTGGTGTGGCAGCATTCCTGCTAAATCCATCAGTATTTGTCTCACAGATGTGGCTGCACCAAACAGTGTAAGTAAGCCTCTGCTATATTTATTTAGATATTTGGGAGAGTCTGCAATACAGACCCCTACATGGAAATCCAGTTTAGTGGCCACAAAAGAGATTACACTTCTGGGCAAGGGAAGAGTATTCCACCTCAGAAAGCTCAGAACACACAAATGGTTGGAAGTGTGCCACTGGAGAAGGTTACTCATTGGACTCAGCAACAATTGGAGACATTATTACAACTTCTTCTGGATAGAACTGTGGAAAAGTAAAAGCAACACTTATTAATGACTGATTATTCATATGGGACTGATTCTTTGTCCCACAGACTTATTCTCTACCCCTCACTTCCTCCACCAATGCAGAACAGGCTACTTGGAGGTTCCTTTACAAAGGCTCACAAAAGCACAAGAGAATTCTCCACAATTCTGACATCTGGAGCAAATCTCTGGCATTTCTCCATCTTGCCACTTCTGTCTGCACACCACGTAAGAGCCCACAACTTGCTGCTCTGCTGGAACAGATGAGCTTCTCCTCAGTTGTTCTGCTAATCTTTCATACTTCACTTCATGTGGGCCAAAGTATTTTGGCTGTCTGTAAATATCTGTGGGTGTCTGCCACTATTCATCAATAGCTTTACCTGACAGTTGTTTTTTAAAGCAGTATCTGTTTGACTTGTGAAGTGGCTAATGAGTAATTGAACACATTCTAGTTGGAAGACACAGTGAATGCAAGCCAACCACCAGAGCTGGCTGAAGGCTTCCTATCAGAATAAGCAAACTAAGTTGTGCTGCCCTGAGGATGAAGTGCATGTATTACACCCAGAGCTGGCATTTTCTGCCACAGAAGAGTGACCAGGATCCAGCAAAGGCTCAGGTGACCCATTTTTCCTGAAGTAGCTGCTGTTTTATACATTCTGATCCCCTTTCCTGGCCACAGCAGCTGCCAGGCTGGTTTTCAGGGCTCTGCCAGGGCCCATTCTGCCACCCCTATTGCTGCCTCCTGTGCCTAGATCTGGCCTTGCCAAGCACCAAGAGATTAGCCTCATTCAAAAGTAAAGAAAAACCCCCAAACCAACTCTGTCTGTGCTTTCTACCTATGCATATACTCTCACCTCACTAGAAATCATTTATCTATCAATATCTTGTCTGTAAAGTTGAAACAAAATTAAGTGCAGTACATGCCAGTTCCCCCCTTGAGTTTAACTCATTACTGAAATCTGCTGCATTATATTAAAAAAAAGGCACCTCTGCCCAAATTGCCAAGGTCACTACTAATTGCTTCTCTTTGGTAAATGAAGTAGGTGTGTACCTGCACACACATGCTCACAGACACCTATACTGCATTCAAAAGGCAAAGAACTTGTTTTTGTGCTTTATGTGAACGATCACGTTTTTGCAAGGGTACTTGAAAAAAATACCAACTCTAAAGCCAGTTCTGCACAATGCAGGGTGTAGAATGGCATGTAAAACCTGAGTATGGCCCAAGTTCCCAGTAGGATACAGGCCCCAGTGAAGTCTTAGTTCATGCTCCCTAATTAAAAAAGATTTACTATGCTTAAGAAATCCCTCAATACACTCCATGAGCACAAGGCCAGAGTGATACAAGAGAACTTGTACTGCTCCCTTGCTCTGGGATACCTTTTTTCTTAGCGATTGACCACAAAATGTGTAGTTGTGCATGTTCATATGCAATACATTCCAGCAAGTAAAGCAGCAGGGATTTATCCACACAAACTGCAGATCCCTCATTCCCCCTTCCTGCAAGATGAGGAGGAGGAGCATAAACACAATGAAGACTAACCCACTCTGGAAGGAATGCAAGTCTGTACTGAAACACTAAATTTTGCTCTTGATGGGCTAAACACAATCCAAGAAGAGCAAATAATTTTGCAGAATTCATTACGTCTGTGGGAAGAAATCCATGGGTCCATTTTCCAGAGTTGGGACAAGGAATCTCAGGTCCAGCCTTGCAAAGCATTCAGCTGTGGGAAGGAAGGGGTGGCTTGGCAGAAATAGTAAAACTGGTTAGGGAGTAAGGGAAAACTGCCAAGTACACAAGCCCTGATTACAATTAGTAGATTTAAAGACTCTTCTGTTATGAGATCTCTAAAAAGGAAAAGAAAAGATTGGGGACTGTTTAGCCCTGTTCCAGTGGTATAGCTGGGTACATTAGTCGCCCCAGGGCAGCCCACTTCATTTGCATTACACAGCGGCAGAACAGCGCTGGGAATGGCCCTTTTCAGGGAATGATGTCCCGAGAAGGGGGCTGATGGCAGCACAGGGCTGGCACTGTGGCTTCCTACAGAAATTCAAGGGACCTGTGCTCAAAGCAGAGTGAGGGAGAAGGAGCAGTGCCAGCCATCCTTGATTTCCCACCACCCAGCAGGACACAGGGCAACTGAACATAAACGAGACCAACCCCGAAAGATAAAACATCCCCCAAAACCAGAAAGCACAAAGCTGTCGCACAGCTGAGAGTAAAATCAAGTCATGGCTGTTGCATTTCTGTTCCCCCCAGACCTCAGGCGTGCCAGAAGTAGTACAGTTCTCATTAGCAACTGCTGTTATAATTTAAAAAAGGCTGTTCAATAATTGACTCAATGCATCAACAAGAGACTGAAATCAAGAGGTTTATCAAAGAAGCCACAGAAAAGGCAGCTTACTTTTGAAACAGTCTGAGATAAGGATTCATAGGACACAAAAAGGATGCACAGATCTATTTTTATAAAAACATAAATTACATGGAATATTGTATTAATTTTGTGCTGTCCATGATTTCATATGAAGAGTATGAATTTTTCATTTTGCTGAAGGAAAATCTAATTTGCTAATCCCATGGCTAAAAAGCTGATTATATATAAATTTGACAATCATAATCAGAAATGATTAATTACTTGGTCGAGACTTATTCTTATAAACCTGGTTTCATATGCATGAACAAAATGACGTGCTCTGATTAGAGCAGGAAGCAGAAATAACAGCACAAGCACAAATGTCTGTAAATGCCTCAGCAAACGAGAATGCCACAAGATCTAAACACCACTTCAGTTAAATACAGGCCATCCTGATGTGCACAAAGAACATGCACACAGGTAGAGGCTGCTTGCTCAGCAGTGCCAGACAAGGACTCCACTTGCACATTTACCCTAAAGACACATTATGCAGGAGTTATGAATTATGCATAATTATAGTCTCCCACTTAACGGCAGAAGTGGCTCTTTTCTTCCCACACAGACCTTGTAAAAGCTGATCTACTTCAACATTATAAAAACCTGATACATTCTTCACCCATTTGGATAGCATTGGATAAACTGACCGAAGACTTTATTGTAGCAGAGAGATTCTAAAGAACCTGCTGCCCCCTTTATGGTAACTCCTTTTATCCTCCAAGTTACTGACTGTAGAGTTTTATGCAACCACTTTGTTTATGGAGCTGAATTTCACCCACACACTGCAACCCCCTTCAGATCCCAAGGCTATTCAAAGCAGTGCCCCCAGCTATGAGGAAGAAGTTCCCTTATGTTTTGCCCCCCTCCCCATCTTTCCCCCCCTCAAATTTTAGGTATTTGTCAGCAGTACAGTAAAATACTGTTGAGCAAAAGCACTGATATATTTCTGCCACATTAAACCTGTGCTTTTATGTACGTATACTGCTTAACAGAAAGGAAAAGTTCTCCTACTACTCCCGTTTGAGCAGGTTTGAGGATTTGGTTCATATTTAAAAAAAAAAAAAACAAAAACAACAACAAAAAAAAAAAAAAAACCACCAAGACACCCAACAGGAATACAAATTTCTAGAAAGGCACCCAACCAGATTCTCAGGTACGTGAAGAGTTGGTTTAAAGCAAGGCCAGTAAGTGCTGTAGCAGAAGCACTTAGCAGGTCTTCCCTCTTGCTGTGGAAAAGGCCAGAATCACAAGTGCAGTACACGCGACCCCACCTGCCCCTGCTCACATCTCAGTGCTCACCTTACTCCTGACTGCAGCACCACTCCGGTTGTTCAGCATCAAGGTGCAAGGACAAGGGAAAGCACCAGAAACATCAGTCAGGAACAAGCAGCCTGAGGAATCCACGTAAGCAGCTTCCTGCCAGCACAGATGACAAATGTCTTCCTGTACTCTGGCCCACCGCATGCCTTACCTTAGAAGCAGCCATCCCAAACCCCAGCTCCATTATCCTGTGATTTCATTCCTTGGCTCTCCAGTGGAGATCAATAATGGCAGCAGTGCTGGCTGCCTGCAGAAGCCTGGGGCCACGCCACGGAAATCCCCGGGCGGCCATAAAGAGAACGCAGCAATTGAAGGGGAAGCAGAGGAAGGAACAAAGCTTATCTAATACTTCAGCTCCACAAACCCCAAGTAGCGCTAAAGTAGCGCTAAAGTAGCACATGGCCCCAAAGCGGATACTCCAGGATGGTTTTGCTTGAGTGAAAAGTTTGCAAATAAAAATTGATTTGGAAGAGTTACTCTGCTCAGACACGCGGAGTTTACCCTGTGGGCCCAGAGGTTTGCATTTTATTAAACACACACATTAGAGGAGACTCGCAATAAAGAATAGTGCGAACCATGCCAATTTTTCTTTGGCAAAACTCCAGCAGGAAATAATCCTGTGTCAGCTATAGCTCTGTCCTCTGGTACCACACAGACTCAGACAATGCATCTGTTGGATTCATTTCAATACGTCCAACTCTGCGTTTCATTGTTTTTAAAGACTTTTTCTGTTATAAATCATAAATAATCAATAATTCCGAACAATAGAACGAGATGATGCAAAGAAGGCACAGCCCTTACCAGTCATTGAAGGAGATTATAGAAGGAAAAGGAAACAGTAACATGTCTTCAAAGAAATAATTTAGATAACATGCAGTATAAGGTAATGTGCTAGCAACATCTCTCATTTTAAAGGTAAAGATTTTTGTCTAATACTGAATCACTCGTGTTAAAGAAATACAATAAAAATTACTCTTTATTCCGGAAACAGAGTTAATGTACTGTAACATCTGGTGATCCAGGGAAATAGCAATGCATTTCCTAAAATACCTGGCATTGTTCCAGTGCTTTATCAGCATCCTGAAAATACAGGCAATTGAAAAAACACCCATTATTGCTGCATGATATGAATTTCAGACAAAGCAAAAAGTCCAGCATAATTCCATACAAGTCACATCCAATTTGGATCATCCCACGTAATAGCCAAGCAGTTTAGAAGGCTGAATTCTGTTTTCAAAACTGTAATAAAATATTTTCACATGTAATTTGTACAGCAAACTTTATGTTCTGGATATGGACAAGAGAACAAGAGAGCATCAGACTTCTAAAAATAAACACTAAATTAGTAGGTGTTTTTAAAAACAAACCTGGAAAAACATGTATATTGCTACTCAGGAATATCTGGAACCCAAAGACTCTGTGCTACTTACTGTTCATATTGAGAATTATCACTTAGATGGATGTGGGTTTGTTGACAACAGCCCCCATGTTCATTTTCTGATGCTTCTTGCAGCACTCTTGAAAACCTGGAAACATTCATCAAGTTCAGCTGCAAACACAAGTGTTAAAATGTTTATCAGCAGCCACAGAGACTTATAACCAAAAGGCAACTCGGGTTGCCTTCTGAGGGACAGCATTACATAAAACACTGCTGTTTGGGAGTCAGAATTTTTCTGATGATACAAATCACCAGAAAATCTGGCTGCTCAAGGGCAGCCAGACTCATCAATTTATGATCGGGATCAATTTATGACCCTGTCACTGCGTGTGCTGAGTTGGACACAGCTGTGAGAGATGTTACTCTGGTTCTGAGTCCTGACCTCCCACACTGCCAAATCTGTGTCCCATTAACTTCGCTGGGACTTGCTGTGGTAACCAGATTTGAATTAAAATCTTATCCTTCATTCTCTTGTAGCTGTTTCCTTGAAGTTTAGGTACCAAAATATCCTCTTTGTTTTCTGCAGCCTTGGTCTTGAGAGTTCCTTACCAGTGATGGTAACCCCATAAATTTATCTTCTCATTTAGAAATAGGTGATTCATTTTTCTCACAGATATAACCCCTATAAAAGAGAAATACAATTTCTTTTCCATATTGTATTTTGTAACCACAGAGCTAAAAAAGGAGTTCTATAAGGTCATCTGATCCTACTTTGACAGACAACGCATTGTCCTTTTATCATAACCAGAATGAGAAGAGCTAGGAAAAATTGTTAGATCATGACAAGATTGCTACAATGCTGTGCATTTCCCAGAATACTGTAATCCTCTAGTATAAGATGAGATGGACACGATCCCTTCAGTTATTTAATATCTTTTTTAAGGACAGATATCCAGAGAGAAGTTTCTCTAAAAAATAATTTCTGAAAGTTACTGTGCAAATCTGAAGAGCAAGATTCAGCAGTGCTCTAATGCCTCTTAGTAATAACCTACCTCCTTACAGAACTGGGTCTTTAGCAGGACCAGTGAAAAGTTTAGAGAAAGGTCCAATTATTACAAGAATAAAGAAGCCCACGTAAATTAAGAACATGGTTGTTGCAGCACAGTAATGCTGTGGGTTTTGTATAATGCAGTGGTATGGAATAGATAACGTGGATGCTGCCAAAAAGGCAAACAGTATTTACACCAGGCAAACAGCAAAACTGTCACCCCCAATCTCACTTCCCTCTCACACATGCAAGACTTTCACTGAATGTTGGACACGAGATGTGGCACGGGCTATTTCACACCCACTGGTGGACACCTAGCAGCCACCAGTGGGGGTGAGGAACGGCAAAGAAAATCAGAACCATCCTCCTTCCCCCATGCCCTGTCCACCTGTAGCACAGGGGGCTTTTGCTGCCACGGCCCCTCAGCTCAGGGAGGTCTTGGGATGCTGCCCAAGGAGGAGAGAGTTGTGACTCTGATGAAGTCAGATGACAGCAATAAGGCTCAAGGTAGCAGAGATAATTTAGTCTTCATAAAACCCATGAACTGCTCACAGTAGCAGGCACCATGGTACCAAGGAGACCCCAAATCAGCAGAAGTAAGCAGTGCAGTTTAAAATACCTATGAGTACTGAAGAAAACCCCAAAGAATCCAGAATAATGGGAATAAACTGAAGATATGCTCCCTTGCCAAAAAACTCAGCTGGTAAAGAGGGGCTCAGAGAGAAAACAAAAAGCCTCAGTACAAATACCAATTTGAAATTAATCAACCTAGTGTCAATAGGAGAAATCAGCTAGAGAGTTCACTGGATTCACAAGTTAAAGCTAAAAAGACACTGGAGAGGGCTGTACAGATTCTGAAAAGCATAGAGTTATAATGATCCAGAGGAGAACACAAAAACCCTAAAGAAATTAGTAATCTTCCTACAAACACCTAAACAGGTATTAGCCAAGCAGAGCAAAGAAAAAATTTCAAACTACAAAGTTACAACTCCAATAAAGTCTAGATTACAATCCACCTGTTTATTGTGACCAAAGAGAGCAGAACAAAAAGAACCCATCTGAATTAGCACCACAAGCCTGGACTGAGTCCTCGTAGAACCTTCCTAGTAAGCCTGGTAGAACTCCAGAAGCAGCTACACCAAGACGCTGCTATATTCCCTGGTCCAGGGATTTTAACAAAGGGGGAAAACCCCCAAAACAACCAAAACCCTCCAACAACACAAAAAACCCAGAAGCCACCCTACAGTACCCAAACAAAAGCAACAAGATGGGTATTAGGATAGCAAAGAAGCCCAACACAGAACCCAAACCTCTGGAGAACCTGCATCAGTACAGCAGAGCCACAAAAACCCCAGGCCCAGAGCTGAGCCTGTGTGGGTCTCCCCGGCCACGCGGGCACAGGGTGTGGGTGCAGGCCCCAGGTGAGATTGGCCAGTGCCAGGAAGGGCCACGAGAGCTCTCGGAACCCTTCCCACCTGCTAATGCTGAACTAACACTGGCAGTGCTGAACTTTGCTCAGTATTACTGACCAAGGGTAAGTTTAACTCATTACAAAGGTCACTTTTATGAATGTGTCTTCAATATATCTTGCAAAGCTGTCCCATGTAGTTATTAAAATAGTCTTGTCACACACACAGAATCCAGTTTACAGGCTTGGGTGTGATTTAGGCTGCATTTTAATGGACTTGTTCTGAGTCAGTGATTTAAAATGCATTTGAAATGGCAGATGAGAAAATTGTTTATAATGTACTTCATTGAAGGTCCCTGCACACAGACTGGTTCACCCAAAACATCAGTAAATACGCCAGGTCTGCTCTCATCCACAGGGTATTTTGAGGATCAGAACGCCAAATTGCAATGCAAGGATTAACAGAGGGCTGTGAACAAGCATGACAAGTACGACAGCATTTAGGGATAGTCTGTGTGGGTGCTTCATGAATGTTTTGGGAGATAATTTAACGTCTGTCTCCTGACCCGTGGGAAAGGCAAACCACGGGAGAACATCCCTGATGTTCACACACCAGACCCATTTCGCTCTGAAGAAGGACATTAGATTGATGTAATTATTTCTCTGATAAAACACACTTAACCCTAAAGTTCTGGGGTTTAGTAATTAGAGGAAGGAAAGGTAAGGTGTTAGCATAGCTGGGATGGCAGGAAAACATAACCTTAGAAGTGAAGTCAGCTGTCCAATAGAATGTCTTAATTTCAAAATGTTCTCTGAATACAAATAAAGCCTAGAATTACTTTTTAATGTTATTTTTCCACTCAGCCACAATGAATCTTAACATTACTGTCACAGATGGTAATTGCGACTGGAGTCAGATTTACTCTCAGGAGATTATTATGCCATGCATATACTAATATCTCAAACTCCAAAGCTGTGACTGGCAAAATCAGTTCAGATATATTCCGGGAAACCACCGAAAGCCTGAACAGCACAGAAAGACCAAAACTTCTGTAGAAATGCTAAAGAAGTTTTGGGTCTTGTGAATACTTTGGAGTAAGTGCTTTCAGATTCATCTATAATGTTACCATTATTTTTTTTCAATGGAAATGCACCTATCTGAAATTTATATAAGCTGAAATACTGTAAAGAAACGAAGTTATAGTTCTGTTCTCTATATTCACTGTAGCAAAAATATGTATATTTCTCATTACTGAAACAAAAAAAGCAAATCCCCACATGACAGATGGACAGAATACCTCATTTATTATTGCATTAGTTTTATCAAGGAGTCTTACTGTAGAATGCAGGTATGTGCTCAGACCACTTTGTATTTGATATGATGCAAACATAAGGGAAATAAAAAAAAGGTTGGTTTGCCCCAAGGCAAGTCACTAACTGGGTACAAAGGGAGATTAGTAAATGTGTCCAGGGAGATAGTAAATGTGTCCAGACACACAGATGTACTGGGAGGAGCAAGACACAAAAATGATACAGGGGAGCCTGGTCTTGACATTTCACTCCATATTGTAGTGAAATTTTGTTCTTTGGGATTGGGGTGGGGGTGGGGGTGGTACTTTTAGTGACATTTTGCTGAAATCTCTCTGCAGAGATTTCAAAGTAGCTATTTGAGGTCAGTGTCGCACAGAGATTTAATCAGCCTTCCTGTGAGCTGAGAGGAAACAGAAGAACACAGAAATGACAAGGGCAATAGAGACAGGGATTGTGGCCTTGCATGTTACTCCGTGAGAGAACACA
The DNA here is from genome assembly GCA_013400655.1 of Mystacornis crossleyi. NCBI lineage: Eukaryota > Metazoa > Chordata > Aves > Passeriformes > Timaliidae > Mystacornis > Mystacornis crossleyi. The sequence continues at coordinate 16,389 of VYZQ01075949.1, forward strand.
CAGGTTAGGAAAAAGTTTGAAAGTGAAGGCAGAAAAGATAATGCAATCAAGTATAGTCATGGAGTACAGGAAGTTTCTCTTGAAGCACTACTGCAGCCAGGAAATAGGATAATACTGCATGAAGAGAAGAATGAGATTTATCATTATGTATTTTTTAAGAGGGAAGTTTAAGTTGTATGCCACACAGGGAAAAGCACATTGTTGGAAGCTTATCATCATGGCCGTAAAAGGCCAGGGAAAAACCCAAACCAAACAAAAA
>VYZQ01075975.1:0-15213 GCA_013400655.1 Mystacornis crossleyi
GCATATTCTGTGATTCTGTGACATTAGGCCACACATGCCAAGTGCAGGCCTGTACCTCCTGCCCCAGCTCCCCTGTCCAGTCTTCTACATGGACAATTTTTAACTGAGTGCCAGCACTGATAGTGGATCGCAGTGATTTTGCTCTCTCAAATTTGCAGAAACAGAGGAACATCCCATCCATGTCACCAGTTTCACAGGCTTTGCAGACCAACATTCCCACAGCATTTGCTCCTTCCACTCTTCTTTCAAGGAAAGTATAACACAGGGTAGATTTCTTACAGGGCTTGGCACGGACTGTTGGACATAAGGTCTCAGTAAAGGTTTTGAAAAATAACTTCCAGTGAGTCAGAGCCACATGACTTTGCCTGGTCTCCCATCCCCACCCCAGTGTTGTCCTCCAGCCTTGTGTGCCACAGTGTCATCTCCCAGGCCACAAGAAATGTCTAGAGAAACAGTAGTGGTGGCAGCAGCAGCAGCAATTTCCTAGCTCAGGAAGCACAAACTTATGGACTTTTTTTCATGGTAAACAGCTGCTTCCTCACTTGTGCTGAGAGAAAGTCCTTCCAGAGCTTTTCTTTTTAACTTCTGTAGCAAAACAAAATGAAAAACAGAGACAAATGTGTGAGGCTGCCTTTGATTTTCTGCAGTGGCAGCAACCAACCAGGGGAAAAAAAAAAGAAAAAAAAGAGAAGAGAAGAGAAGAGAAGAGAAGAGAAGAGAAGAGAAGAGAAGAGAAGAGAAGNAAAGAAAAGAAAAGAAAAAAGAAAAGAGAAAAAGAACAAAGATAAAACCCAGCGTGGACTATGCTGTTCCTCTGGGCAGAGAAGAATGCTGGAGGTGGTATACGCCAGGATGACATCAGGGGAGTGATGCAACTGATCTGGAGCCAGGAATCCTGTGCAGCAGGGAGCTGTGCAGCTCTGTGTATATAGAGAAGGGTGTACATTTCTCTGTGTAGAACTTGCAGTTCGGAGCACACGGACCCAATATGAGGCGCACCGAGAGCAAGCTGCACACTTCGCCTGTGTGTTTCACTTAGGTGGAGCAGGGAACTCTGCATATCAGAGGTCACCCCATGCTTTTCCATGAGAAGAATGTGTTTCAGTTTGTGTTCAACTTTGCCAGATTTCAGCTGTTTGGGCTGGATTTTTTCCACGCTTGCTGCCTGCCCCAGGCTAAGTGGTTTTTGGGAAAGCTTCAGCAAAATGGTTCAGTTGCTTCTCAGCACAAGGCTAGGGAAAAAAAAGCACATTTTGACCCTGTTACAGACTATATGTATGAAAAGAGCTGTTTGGGGGACTCTGTGATGGCTCCACACACTGGAAAAGGAATATGGCATTTGTGCCATCAATACCAGACCTTCTGCTGCCCCTGCGTGATTTTCCCCAAATCAGCCACATTATAAGCTTTTTAGGATTGGAAAACTCCACCTGTGTGCTTTAACAATGAGCCTGGATCATGGTGGAAAGAAGGAAGATGTCTCATTTGAACAAGGGGATGCAGGGAAGTGATGGACAAACTCTGAAGGGCCTGTCTTCCCAAGCTCTGGGCTCTCCAAAAGCTTCTGGCTCACAAAAGGTGAGTTGCTGCCAACCAGTCGTTCCCCTGAAGAGAAGCAATGCCCACTCACATGCTCAGCCTCTGTGTTTGCCAAGCACTGCACAGCAGATCTTCCATTAACGGTGGTTAACCATTGCCACAAGAAAACAAAAGGCCTGGGACTGTCCCTCTGGAGCAGGAACTGCTTCCTTGAGTCTCATCTCCATTGAGAGCAAACCCTACGAGACCATGGGCTTCCTCCAAGGGATCTCTCCAGAGGGAGGCTAGCCAAGAGAAATATGCCCCTGATGCCTCTGGCTGCCTTAGGAAAGATGTTCTGGGAAACCTGCTGAGCCTGGGACTCAGGAAATCCTCCACACAAATGCAGAGACAGTTTGCTTTGGGGAGTTTGGTTTCTCTTTTGTTTTTTCTTACTTAAGAACAGTAACTCTATATCCACGAAATCCTAAGCAGAAAGTGAAGGTGACAAAGCCAAGCCTGGAACAGTTAACAAAACCAGCAGGAAAATGAGCTTGTGTTTGTCTCCCTTTCCTATGCACATGTAAAAATTTCACATGACAGGATCAGTTATCAATATCGTGAAATATTTCTTATACTGCTCTGGATGGTTTTTGCAAGCAAACAAGAATTAAGCCAAGCTGCACTGATAAGTATTATTATGGGACTATCCTTACAAGTGACAGTGAGTTTCACAACTAAGTCCCAAATACCTCTTCAATGAGTAAATCAATAGGAAGAAAAATCAGTGCAAAGAGCTGAGTGAGGCAAAAGCTCCCGTTACCTTGACAAAGAAATACCTAATTTATACAAAAACATCATGGTAACAGCAGGAAATAGCCTGTCAATTGATACAAATCACTCATTATCTCATCCTAATCCCATTCAAAATTAGAAGAATGCTCTAATCAGAATCTACAAGAAGAACTGAAGAGGTAAAGGGTAATGAGATGATTCTGTGAGGAGAAGTCTCTTGGCATGGAACAATGTCACAAATCTGAGATGAAATTTTAAAAAAATTTAGTATCTTCTGGTAGTACATACATTCATTTTTGTGAAGAATCAATAAAATTGTCAGAAGGCAGGAAGCAGAACTGGAAGTACAGCTGGTACTCGTATGCATTTGCTGAAGAAAGAATTGACGTGAACACCTTAAACACCAGCTTTTTTTCCTTCTGAATCCTCCTTCTGAAGGGTTTCGCCATCCAACATGATTGGAAAAATATAAGCCAAGCTCTCTACTACAAAAATCCATTAATTGGTAAAGAAAGGGGGGAAACATGCTATTGATTATGTAATTTATGTGTTATGATATCCTGGTGGGCTGACGTGCTTGGTGGTGACCTTAGCCTTTGAAATGGTGGATTACATAGTATAAATCTCCCGCTAGAAGCAGTGGACACTTCTTAGAGAAAATCTTTCTATTAATATGCCACAGCTTATGACTGCTGAATGTATTCTTGGTCTAACCTCGAAAAGAGGAGAAAATGGGAGGACTTCTGTAATTCTCTCAATAAAACAACAAGCCAAAATCCCTCAGTGGCATTTCTGCAGATGTTCCAGGCAGGGAAAATGTGGTCAATTTATCTTGACTCAAATTAAAGTAAGTGAAAATCTGGATTTCTTTCTGGAAGAAAAGATTTACACGTTTGCAGCTATGAAAGGTGTGCAGGGTGGAGAAGACTGTGTGTTTGATATATCTAAGAGTGACACTGTTTTTCTCTGACAAAAAATGCCTCAGGTTTTCTGTTCCAGCTGACCATTTCTCTGGCCATGGCACTGCTGTTATCTACCCTTCCCTGCCTTTTGGGAACATCTGGGTAACCAATGGCAGTGTCAATAATATCAGAATAACAATTCTCTTACAAACAGGTCCAGTCCTCTCCAAAATTTCAGCCTGGTTTCCTGCAGAAATGAGCAATTATACAGAAATGAGCCTGTGGGTGGGTCCATACTTCTGGTTATCTGCTCTTCCCCTTCACCCTTCCAGGAGCTTTTCAGCAGCCCAGGAAATTTCCATCAAATGTGCCACAGGGGCAGTTGTATCCAAGGTTGTAGGAACCCTCACACTTTGTTCAAGTGGATGACAAAGGAAAGAAACACTAATGATGGACTCACTAAAATAGCAAAAAAACCCACCTCACCCCTAACTAGACATCAGAGACTCTATACAACAGAGGACAAGCAGGTCTATCTCCACCCATGGCAGAACAACTTGCTCAGCAGGACATTTCTATTTTTAATATAAGAAAACCTGCATTGAATGTTCTGATGGACATAGAGACAGATCAAGAAAAAAAGCCCACACAGAAATGTGTGTGTGCTCCTTCAGCAACACCTCCCCAGTTATCTAAGAAACAACAATCTTTTTGCTCTTCATTCCATCCTCTCCTTGACTAATTTTGTTCTTTAATTATGACTCCTGGCAACCTGCAGTACAAATGAGGATTTTCCTCCTTTAGGTAATGCATGTTCTTGGCTCTGAGGAGGAGGCTTGTCTGTCAAAACATTAGCTGTCTCTTTTATATGTTAAGTATTAATTCTATTTATCTTCGAATTATTTTCAAATACTGGAGGCATTCTTCCCTGTATTGGAATGCAACAAGTGCTTAATTTCAGGTTTTCATGTTATTCTTGCTCAGATATGAGGCCAAAAGTGAGTAATTAAACTCTCATTTAAACCCCATTTCCTTAAATACCTGTTCTCTTACCACACACAGCCTTTTTACCAGCGCCACGCTTTTCCACAGGAGGCAGGAGCGGGTGGCCCATGGGGACAGCTACAGCCACAACCTCATTTCAGATGGCCTGTAACCACATTATTATTATTCCGTTTACTGGATAACACTACGGCACACGTTAACGTGTGGCAGAACAAAGGACTTATTGGTCCCTCAGCAGGGAAAGAATTTCTTGGCCCTGATGTAAAGGAAGGAGTTAACAGCTCACCACCACCTGGCACAGAGGTCCTTTTCCCCTGCTAGGCAAGGCCAGTGACAGCCTGTACCCACACCTGGAGCCAGGTCTGTGCTTCCCTTACAGAAGGAATAAAATTCAGGATCGGATCCGGACTGGTCCAAGGAAAACCAAGCATCATAGGTGATTTGTGTGCTCTGTGCGCTCAGGCACTGCTATTTTGGCAGCGTAGGACCATGCTGACCCCGTGCTGGCCCTCCAACAGCTGCTGGCATTATTCTTCTCTTCTACTGAGGGCTTCTCCCTGTGAGCCAAAGAAAGGGAGCTCCAGCATCCCTCACTGACAAAGGCATCACTCCTTTATAAACTGGATGAAACCGCCACTTGGTTTTGTTCTGCCAAAGGAACAGATAGCAGAGAGAATGTGGTCACAACCAGCCTTATCAAAACTCCCACGGAGACCACAGAAGACACAACTTCAATGCTTTGAGCTACCCAGGACCCCAAACCCTAAAAATGCATTTAAGGCACTGGAAGATGCAGGTAAAATTTAGGCAAGAGGCACAAAAATAGAGCCCTGTATCCACAGCAACACAAGCACACAAGAACTCCAGCACGTCCCTTTTTCGAGGCCACAGCAAAGCTCTCCCCAGAACTAAGGATGGACGCCCGAAGGGAAAAAAGCACTTCAGAAACACTTTCCTACATCATTTGAGGGAAAGCCTCCACGCCTCCTGTCTTGTGCCACCTTCCCCTTTTCCCAAGGGGCCATCCACCCTGCCAGGAGTGCAGCACCACGGCGATGAATGTGTGTTTTCCATTGCAAGGAGGAACATGACTCACAGTCCCCACCAGGACCCAGTGACTTGTGGTATCCAAAGCAAACACAGCCAGCAAGGCTTTTCAACAAACAGTCAACAATCTCCTGGTAGCTGTCCACCCCATGAAATGCCACAGTTTCAGCTTTTTTTCTCACTTTGTCCCTCGCCGTTGCCTTGCCTCATTCATTCTCAAAGAGGACAGTTATAAGCAGAGCCTGAGCATAACCTCACTTTCCCACCCAAGCTAAGCCTAGAAGAGTCTGTGGAGGTCTGAAAAACATCCTCCCGTTCCCATCACATGTCCCAGTGCCTGTTGGATGATGCTGCTAGGAATATCCAGAAAGAATTCCATCTCCTTCAGGAAACTTCTTTGATTTTAATGATTTTACTAACCCCATCCACCCTGTAGAGCTGGGAAGGGAAACAGCTTTGCGCAAGGACCATGGTGAGCCATACAGGAGCTCCCTGCTGTACCAAAGAGGAGACTTAGAGCCTCAGCTCCAGCATCTGGAAGCCACCAGCGTCATCACGTAGCCTGACAGTCTCCATTGTCACTTGTCCTGAGTGACTCAGGAGTTTGGGAGAAGGAGGAGGAGGAGAGCAGGAGTGCAGGCAGTGACAGTCCTCTGGGCCACAGCATCAGGGATGGCAGCCAGGTGAGTTCAGCATCCTCAGGCATCATTGGGAAGGGCACTGACACGACCATCATTGACACGACAGGACTTCAGGCCTTTCCCTCATCCCCGCCAGCTCACCCACATGGCCAGCAGGCCACCACCCACGGATTGTGGACAGCTGGTTTCAGCAAAGGACAATCCGCAATGAGTTTTTAACCTTTGCTGACATGATCTTCAAGAGTAGCAACTCGCTTTGCAGTATCCGCGAAAGGAGGTAGGGAGAAGGTCTGAAACTAATTCATTCTAGCCATCAAACAGCAATCACATGTTAATGACTTTCAGTTTATTCCCTGCGGTACCTGGTTCAGATCTGTGAAACAGAAATGCTTGCTAATATGTTTTCAGATTAAATGGACCTTTCCTTTTCTTAATGTATGTGCCTGAAAATAACAGGAGCTGCACAGTCATGTCAAGAGATTAAATTACCCTAAAGTCTCAGAGGGATTACAGCTGTCTGCAAACAATAGGTGCATACTTTATTCAGCAATGGTGTGCTTAGTCAAGACAAATTTGAGTGGTCATGAAGACTGCTTTGTTTCACTATTAGTGCTTGTGAAAAGCTGCATAAAAACACAATGCTGTGACTGGCCTGACATCCACAAACAAGTCTTGTTTCAGCAATCACCCTGCACAAAGCAAACCCAAAAATCAATAAAGCCACGCAGTAGGTTCCAGGTTTGACTTTCCAAAGGGCTGTTCTGCACAACAAAGCGTGTGATGTACAGCCATAGACACCCATACCCACACCCGCACGACAGTTTGTATTATAGAGCCATTATCCCACCAAACTAAGTTATAGAATGACATTTTCCCTTCCTGAATTCCCAGTCTTTGCCCTCCGGGTAATATTTGCAAAGTCTGAACTCGGTGCCACCATCTCCCAGGAGTGACAGAGGGATACCTTCAGGAGGATCTCCTGGGAGCAAGTCTGCCACGCTCAGTACTCCTGACCTTGACACCTCAGCAGCATCACATGTAAAGCAGGTACCAAGGAACTTGAGGCACCTTCAAGTACGGGCGACAGACAGCACCGAGTTTTAAGGACAGACATTTGGGATTTAGGCACCTAACATGAGAAGTCAGGCTCTGGCTCCAGTCTCTAATACATTAACCTGACACCTCTCTCACAGACAGAGGCAGCCACTCAGGGTGGGGCACATACCAGATGCTCAGGGGAAACAGGGAATAGCCCTGAATATCAGCACAAACCACCAGCAAGAATGGGTTTGGATTCAGAGGTGAGGGGCAGGTTGGATGAGAAGTGTAGAGAAAACAAGGACATCTTGCAGAGAATAAAAAGACATAACTGGATATGGAAAAAACCACTAGGAACAAAAGGAGGCAGAAGGGTAATACAAAGGCATTCAAGCATTTGCAGGACTCGGTGCTTCTCTGGAATGACTCAGCCCTGCCCGGTAAGGCCTCTGTAACACAGACAAAACCTATGCAACACAGCACGCTATCCTGCTCTGGAGGCAGGTTAGCCTGGACTTCAAACTCTGCGTTTACCTGAGCTCCAGGTCAGCTCAGAAATGCAGCAAGAAGATTGAGGGGTTGGAGCCAGACAGGACAGCGACCTCCCTCCTTCCCAAGGATTTCAGGCCAGGAGGAGGTTCACACACAGCAGCTCTGTTGTGCCTCTGCTTCATCCCCACTCGTGTATTCTCAGTGAGAAGGGGCTGGTGGAGCAGCTGAACCTCAATCTTGCAAGGCTTCAGCCAGCAGAGCCCCCTCTGGGAAGGGAATTTGCTGCTGCCATCTCCAGCCAAAATCTCACCCTCTCTGTCGATACTCATTTGCTCAGAAAAGTTCACTTCAAAGGCAACAGCTGCTCTTCAAAGAGGCAACAAACTGTAGGGAAGTGGAGAATCAGTGGTCTCCCCAGCATTGGCCACAGTTCCTGCCAAGTCCTTTGGAGGGGCTTTGGCCCAGACTGCAGAGCAATTGCAGGGCAAAGAGGGAAGAGATGGAAGGGAGAGGTTGTTTGCAAATTTTCTTCAAGAAGGAAAACCTGTACCCTTTCTTTGGACAGGCCCATTTGTCATTTTTAATCTGTTTCACAGCAGATTAAAGATGCAGTGTTATCTATCTCGACTAAGATCCCCAAAAAAACACCAATGGCCATCTGTCAATTCTGAGTATTTCTGTAAAATTACAGACATACAGTCTCTGGTGGGGTACTGATGAAAAAGTGAAAATGGTTATTTGCCCCTCATTTGACCAAAGAAATGCTGTAATTCTTTGTGGCTGGTGCAAAAAGCAGGGGAAAAAATGTTCAGATTCTTCAGCATAATCCTGGTGTCCTCAGTTTCTTTTGATCTTTTAAGATTGCCACCCTGGGGCACCAACAGATATTAGTGAAAGGCCATACATGACAATAAATTATTTATCTCCAGACAGAGGGAGACTGTGGCAGCCTGAAAAAACTCCATCATCTTGTGTGCTGTTTTGTGTGTCATATATGAGAAAACTTTACACCTATCAGGCTTCAAAACCAATGCAAACAAACAAAAAACCCAAAAAGTATTTATGCATCATGGTTTCTTATGGCTTTTCTGCCCTGCTTCTGTTCACTGACCTCCCCTAAATTTTGCCTTTGATCAAAGACTTCAAATTCAGATGGCCCCCCCATCTCTCTCCCTGTTCTCTCCCACCCTTTTCTTACAGTGTACCTAGAACAGTGGCTACTTTCCCATATGGTTACTCAAGTCCCATGTTCTGCAAGTTAATGCCCTAATGAAAATCCCATCACCACAGAGGTTCACAGGCTCAGTTCGAAGTACTGATCATCACCTCAGGGGGCCAAGAGGAACGCACCCGTTTTTGGTTTACAGAGCTTTTCCAAGGAGCACAGCAGCATCCTCAGCACTGAGGATGTTAAACTGTTGTACCAGGAAAGGTCTAATAATGGCCGTGAGATTTCTGAATCACAGTTTCTCATTTCAGCAGACAAAACACTAACTTGTATATCAGTTTCAGCCTCCATAATTTCTCCAACAGTTACAAAACATAGTTTCACCAAACAATATTTTTAGTCTTTTTTAGAAGGCACACAGAATCTACAGACAGAGCAATTCAGTGCACTGAACTCTTCAGCCAATGAAGAGACAAACTGAAGAACAAGCACAAAGCACTCTTACTCAAAGCAAGTACTCACAACAAGCCCTTCATTTGGGGCTTCCCGCAAAATCCATGCAGGACGCCCAGGAACCGGGAAAAAAACCCTCTCAGGAATCTCTGGCTGTTTGGAAAGAAGCAGACCCAGTCTGAACCTGAGGTACAGCAGCTCTGTCTCTCACGTTTCCTGCCTCAGCAGCACTGCCATGAGCACACCCGGTACCTCCTAACTCTGAAGTGATGGGTGGCTTACTTATAAAGCACCATGGCAACACAGTTTTACCCCAAAAGGACTTCTGCTGCACGTTTATTACCTCTCAGTGCTCTCTCTGCAGATATTTTTCATTTTCTAGAAAAATGTTTCTCTTTTCTAGCCCAGATAGGTTTGTAATACCTACGCACCTGACCACAGCATCTGAGCAGCTTCCAGAGTTGCATGCAGCAACATGCCTAACATTTGTCACATGTGGTTTGCTTGCTCACTCCCATCCTCTTGCCCAGGGAAGGTCTGTGTGTTCAGTGCCTTGTTTCATTTTGGCATTTTATTTTTAAGGTGCTTCTGGATCTCTTCTAGCAAAGAGAAATCAGCACCAGGAAGCATACCTTAAACAGAGAGCAGAAAGATATTAAGTCTGTGATTCTCCTTGGTGCAGTTTCTGCCATTTAGTTTTAGACTGTCCCTGAGAAACTGTCTGTCTCCTGGACAGGTAAGTTTAACAGTTCCCCTTGATCTGGAATTGTTTACAATGGGTGTGGTGAGACACTGGAACAGATTGCCCAGAGAGGCTGCAAAAGCCCCATCCCTGGAAACATTCGAGGCCAGATTGAACTGGGCTCGGAGCAACGTGACCTAGTTGAAAACGTCCCTGCTCACTGCAGCTCCAGAAACCATGCTCCTCTATCTTTGCATCCAGGGCACCAGGCCACTTTCCCACAAAAACTGAACAACTGTAACTCAGCAGATCTCTCTGGAATAGCTCCATGATGGAGATCTCCTGGCAAACAAGGCAGAAACTTCAGGCCATCGACACCAACCTCTATTTCCCCAGCTAAGCAGCTCTCAGGTCATTTGTGGAGCAGATTTTGATGGCCAGAGACGTGAGGAGAAAGCTGGAAGGCAGAGCCCTGAGCTGCAGTACCAGAGGTTGCCCAGCACCTTCCAGCAAGCCTCATAACCATAAGATGGGCAGCAGCTGTCCCATACAAGGCTTTAATGTTTGCTTCACTGCAAGGAACAAGCAAGACACACCAGCTCCCAGGCTGTGATTTCATGGAAGTGCAGCCAGCTTGCTCCTTCCCACCCACTGTGCTGGCCAAGCTCTCGGTGCCAGCTGTGTGAGGAGTGAGACCAGAAATGGATCTAGCTGGGGAGAAAAAAATAACAACACACAAACCAACAACAACGAAAGGAAGGTGGGAAATCTCTGCAAGATCCATTCCCTATTGCAGTTCCTGAACTAACTTCACCAGCAGTGCCAGGGGCAGGAATGAGTGGGCTGGATGAGGAAGGAAGGGGATGGCTAAGCCAGCATTTCAGCAGTACTCGGAATCCCAGGATGGGTCAGTCTGGAAGGGACCACAGTGGCTCACCTGGGCCCTCCTCCCTGCTCCAGCAGGGCCATCCCAGAGCACACGGCACAGGATCGTGTCTGGATGGTTCTGGAATATCTCCAGTGACGGAGACTCCACACCCTCTCTGGACAATCTGTTCGGTGCTCAGGCACTGCCCAGGGAAGATCTGCCTCCTGTCCAGGTGGAACTTCCTGGGATCAGTCCCTGCCCGTTCCTCTGGTGCCATTGCTGGGCCCCCCGGAGCAGAGCCTGGGCCCTGCTCAGAGCCCTCCCTGCAGACAGGGACAGACAGGGCTGAGGGCCCCTCTCAGCTGGGGCTCCTCTCGAGGCTGGACAGCCCCAGCTCCCTCAGCCTTTCCTCATCAGGGAGATGCTCCAGGCCCTTGATCAACTTTTTGGAACTACTGCCTCTGTTGCTTTCAGCCAGACTGGCAGCTCAGGACTTACAGGCCGTACACAACTGGCTCACCCAGCTCCACCTGTTTGCAAATATCAAGTCCCATTTTGCATTACTTGTGCTCAGATAAAGATAGCTTTGCTAGAAAAACACGCTATATATTAACTCTTCCCCAACCCAGGAGGAGAAGCACCCAAGTGATCATCAGCCCCAGGTATGGCCCAGGTAGGAGTCAACATCTATCCAGCTGACAGCAGAGGCAAGATGCTAAAGAGCCTGACCCATGAGTGATGGTTTCTGAAGCCATCCTCATGGCAGTGCTACAGAACCAGTATGGAGGGAAAACATAAAGAGAATAAAAGGCAGCTGAAACCGATGGAGTGGATGAAAACACCCTGCTGACTTGTCCGCCAGCACCAATAACACTCTAATTCTCTGCTCAGTACCAGTGCCCAAGATTCATCTCTTCCTAAAGGAAATAAGCTACTTGATTTACTACACCAAGGGCTATCAAATTCATCTGCTAGCAATTGCAACTGAGGGATTCCCCACATGCTGGATCTTTTATTGAGAAAACATGAAAAGTTGCTGCTTCTTAGCTTCCCTTGGCAAATGGCTGTGATGCAGGAGGAGATTTCCCAAGGAGGGGAAGAGAAGGTGAGAGAGAGCTCAGCTGTGGTCAGTCGAGTGGTTCTGTGAGCTGAGCCAGTAGAGGTCTCTCTTCCACCAATAAAAATAAATAAATATCTATATTCATCTGTATGTGCATGTGTCCTTACTTGGGATCCCCAGTCTCAAACTAGAATAAAATATATACATCCAGCAGCCAGGAGCTCAGATGGGAACACTTTGTTCCAGAAGAAAAAGTTTGAAAAAAAGAAGTTGGTGTGGTGTACCAGGTTACCAAGCTCATGGTATCAACTCCAGGCTTCACATCGGGTAGGAAAATTTACAGTACAGTCAGTCCCAGACCTCCAGCTTCTGTCCTCAAAGAAAGTGAGGATCACAGCTGCAACTGTGCTTGCTGGGACACAGCCATCTGCTTGCAGAGCTCTTCCAGCCTGCCCTGGTAGCAGGGGATAGGGAGCCCTTTCTGCACTTGTAGGTGCCTGGTTTCATTCTGGTAGAGCCAGTCATGACAGAAAGGCTTTATCAGGCAACAGTTGGATTTTTGGCCTCCATGTAAAGGACTGCTGGGTCTTTGTGGGAATAGCGTCTGGAGCACACAAAATGGGGCGTCTGCCCATGACTGGAATCCTTGCTTGAAGCCTCAGATGTGAGGCCAAGGATAAAACTGGAATGAAACTAATGTTCCCGCCTGCTGTCTCCTCCAAACAGCTGCAGGCGTAGTAGGACGGCCAGGTATAAAAGCTTGAGCTGGCACAGCCTGTCTTTGCGGATGGGGAACACTGAACCACAAGGTGTGCTGCTCCCTGCTTCCACCCAGAGCTGGCTGGCAGGTGCCAAAGCTGCCGGGAGGAGCGGGGCAGCCCCTGCCAGCACAGCACAGAAAAACACAGCACAGCACAGAAAAACACAGCAAAGAACAGCACTTCATAGAATAGCACAGCACAGCACAGAACAGAAAGCACAGCGCAGCCTGCCACAAGCACCCATCTGGGTCATTCTGGTCCAGCTAGGCCATGGACTGGTGTCCTCCACTGCAGTGACATCCCTCAATGTGTCAGCTGCAGCAGCAACCCTCCCCTTTTCCAAAACCCAGAGCCAGGGAACTGCCCCCAGAGGCCTGAGAGCAGATCCCCACAGGATCCTACAGCCCCTCAACAGCCAACAAACTGCTTTCACCCATGGCTTGTGGAGAACCTGTGGAACAGCAGGTTAATTAAAATGGGGGGGGGTTGGTGGTGTACACACAGCCAGGCACAGCTGGGAAATGGGGGGATTCCAGAGGGCTTACCCCAACCCCACTCCTCAGTGCCAGCAGAGTGCAGGAGCAGTGGGGAGCGGGCAGGAGCTGCCCCATCTCACAGGGCAGACACTCCACTGATGCAGAGCTGCCCCCCTGGCTGGGGTCAGGGCACAAAGAAAAGGGCAAAGCAGCTGTGTCTGTTTAACTCGAGTACATCCCAGTGGCAGAGAGACCTGTGTGAACACAAGCTGGCCCCTCTGGAAGCAGAGGAGTTCCATTATCTTACAGCTCCAGTGTGGATGAGGTGCACACACTGGCAGTGTCCTGAGAAAGGACAGGCATCACCCTGGTCTTCTCCACCCGTCCTGTGAAGCCATCACATTCCAAACTGCCGCTCCTAAGCAGGGAGCTGCAGCTCCAAACCCTCTGAGGCCTGTTCACCTGCAGCAGTGGCAGCTTTGTTTTCTCCAGGGATAAGCAGAGAGTGTGATGCTGGGTTTTTTTAGGCAGTTGCACTTTGTACATTATCAGTATATATTAACATGGGGTTTTTATTTTTCTTATCATTATTAATTTTATAGTATAGGAAAATACACCTTTGCTTGCTTTTTAAGTGAAGTGAATTGGGAATTATTTTTTGTTAAAAAGAAAAAAAAACTGAGAAGAAAAAGCACATTCCCCTCTATTTTTTGGCCTAATTTTGAGTCTTGCAGTGACTGATGTGGGCAAGACAGAAAGCAGGCAGGGAGAGGAAAGGCACACAAGCTGCCTGGATGGAGGAGGTGGCTGAGCCTGGATGAAGCACAGCAAACCACAAGTGCAGATACAACCCACCCAGCAGGAAAAAAAAATGCCTTTTTTCAACTCCATTAAGTAAATGAAACATCAGAGGTGGGGGAAAAAGAAAATCCGTATTAAAAAGTACAGAAAGTCTTCAAGGTTTTTCCAGTAAAATGAAAGCAGAAAACATCTAGTTTGGAGATGGAGCAAAACCATTCATACAATATAATCTAATTATTTTACTGCAGATCACACGTTTTGTTAAAGCCACTATACTGTGGCCTTTTTATTTGTGAGAGTATTTAAAACCGTAATAAATGAGGATAGGAAATTACTTTTCAATTTTTTTTTTTTAAGAGACAAAATGCTCTAAGATGCTGAAACAAAGCACACTGGCATTTATGAAGTGGAATGTTTTCTTTTGAAAATGAAATTCGGTTTCTGTTTTTTTTCCGCTGAAGCTACTGTTAGAAAATAACTAACTTTTAGATACAATTAAATGGGGACAAAGCCATCGAAGCCAAAGAAAGCTGTTTACTGGTAACGCTGCAGCTCCGCCGAGTGCGCGGCTCGCTCGCCGAGAGCCCAACACACACCCCACCCTACAAAATGGCTTCATTTTATAGCCTGTCCCTGCCGGGGCGGCCCCCGTCCCCTTCCCCATTGGCTGCGTGCTCGGGAACTCACATTCTCTCCCGACCGCCTACCCTTCGGTCCCCTCCCTTCTCATCCCACCTCTTTCTCAGCCAGGCCTTCAACCCCGCCCCTCTCCCAGCTCACAGCAACACCCAACAAACCAACCAGAACAAACCCAAACCAAAAACAACAACACAGATAACCAACAACTTTCATTCTTTAACTTAATAACCTTTTGGCTTCAGCCACTATACTGGGGCCTTTTTATTTTGGAGAGTATTTAAAAACAAGAATAAATGAGGATCGTAAATGAATTTTCAACTTAAAAAAAAGACAAAATGCTGTAAGATGTTGAAACAAAACATGTTGACATTTCTGAAGTGGAATGTTTTCTTTAGAAAATGAAATTCGGTTTCAGTTTCTTTCAGCTGAAGCTGAGAAAAACAGATGGGTATGGATGTCGGAAAACATAGTTTTCCAGCTAATTTCCCCATCTGAGGAAGAGGAGGCTGGCTCCGCAGCTGAAAAGCAGTGGGTGGTAATACTGACTTTAAGGACACATTGTTAGTACTTCTTCCAGCCAAACGTCTCCAGTGAAAAACTGGTCAGATCCACGTCCAAAACATTCCTGCAAAGGAAGGGGTCATATCCCTCTCCTCTGGCACGGGAACACGCGGCTTTAGAGAAGGGAAAGCCAACCCTTCCTGCAGCACGGCCCCGCATGCAAGCCCCGAGAGGGGAAGCCGCGCTCCCACAGCGAGCAGACCGGGAGCGGTGCGGGACGTGAGCCGAGCGCGGGGGATGGCGGAGCGCCCGTCGGGCCGCGGCTCCAGCCGGGGCAGCGCCGCGACCCCCGCGGCGACAGCGGCC
>VYZQ01075978.1:0-11782 GCA_013400655.1 Mystacornis crossleyi
TGTTTGATCATTCGCAGGGCACAGCACAAACCAGGTGAGGCATGGGAGTCAAGGTAAAGCCAACATCAGCAGTGAGATCCAGGTCTGATTTATCCACTCCTGGAGGGGGTTGGAAAACAAATTTGCGGAGCAAGCCCGAAAAGAAGAGGAACAGCTCCATTTTAGCCAGCCCTTCACCAAGGCAAGCCCTTCGTCCTGAAAACAACCAGGGGAGAAGTTAATGATCAGCACTGTAACTGTTAGTGTTGATGTCTGAGACCTAAACTGGAGGTGCAGTTTGGAAGAGCAGGCTGCTGAGGCAGGAAATTTTCCCTTCCTTCTCTCTCTATATTAGAGGTGCTACTGACTTGGTCTCAAACTACACCGAAGCCTGCAGGTATATGAAATTGTTCAGTGACTGTGGGTAAATCAGTGTCTCCCAGCTCTCCCAAAGAAGAGGTGGTCACCTAAAGCAGTGGTGGACAGGAGAAATGACCAGAAACCCCTTACCCTCTGCTCTGTGTCCCTGGCTTTCATTCTTTCCTGAAATCAGGGGGAACTGCCATCAGCCTTGTCCCAGGTGGTACACCCACACCCCTCTTACCTACGGAGAATGGGATAAATGCTTCTCTCCTAACGAAGTTCCCATTAGCATCCAGGAAATGGGAAGGGTTGAACTGATCTGGGGTTTTCCAGTGTAACTCGTCGTTCAGAGCGGAGGTCAGCAGTGGAATAATCTCAGTACCCTGAAAGGGATCAAAGAAACTCATGGAAGAGGAGATCACTCCCCTACTTGAGCCAGACTGTTTTATTTTTTCTAATGTGAAGAGGCAAATAAGACATGACAAATAGAACTGAGGAATGCTTCCCTGCCCCATTGTAGCTCTGTCTGTTTTCAGTAGCTGCTGTTTTATTTTTTGGACCGCAAAACATTCCTTTCTTACGGAGTCAGATCTTTCAACAAAGGTGCTGGGGTAGAGGTTCCGCATTTGACATAAAAGGTTCAAACTAGTGTGATTTAATTAAATCTCTGGTTAATCGTGATTCAATCAACTGTAGCAGACCACAATCCATTGTATGTTTATAATAATTATCCTGGATCCAAGACAAAGGGTCACAGCACAGATTAAACTATGCACCATTTTGTCTTTAGTTATTTACGTATTTCTTCATCTGCTTTAAAGAAAGCTGTGAGGAATCTGTGCAGCATAAGCTGCCAGCCTCAGAGCTCACCTTAGGAATCACGTAGCCTCGGAAATTCACATCGCTGGGAGTCGATCGAGATACACCCATGGGGACAATATTGGCAAACCTCTGTATTTCATGTATTACTGCTTCTGTATAAGGCATTTTTTTCCGGTCCTCCAACTTAGGCAGCTCTCCTGGTTCAATGACCTGGTTCATTTCTTCCTGAATCTTTCCTTGGAAGGAGGAAAGGATTAAGAAGCGGATAACAATCTCATCTTGCAACTGAAATGGCTACCAGTTTGGCAGAGATGAAGAAAAGGGAAAACTGTAAATAACTGGGAAGGGCAGAAGTGGGTAAGTCAGGGCATGGTATGGTTTTGTCAGGTTTGTTGTTGAGCTAAGGCAGCTTGAATGGAGTCAGTACTGTCCATCCCACGCCTGACTCATTACACACCTTTGTTACCCCCTAACCTTCAACAGAAACCAGATCAGAATCAGCCCCTGAGGAGACCTTCAGTGATGTCAGCCCATAGCCTGCAGGTGAATAATGATGGGGGAGCTTTACTGTAACTGTAGGCTGCCCCTTAGCCTCTCCTACCTGGCGGGGCTGGTTTATTGCAATCCAGCTGAATAAAATTCCTTTGTAAAGGTTGTTATCTCTCTCAGAGCACTCAGAATAATTACTCTAGGCAACACTGAATGAGTTCCACTCCCTTCCACAACCCAAGCCTTAAGTGTGCAACAATAAATTCTACAAGAGAACTTGTCCTCCTTACTCTGAATTTCTGGGTATTTCATCATCAGAAGCAGCCCCCAGCGCACAGTTGTGGATGTGGTCTCAGTCCCAGCAGCAAAGAGGTCCAGAGTTGAAAACATCAGGTTTCCATTGCTGAATGCAGTGTGGGGTTTCTTTGACTCCTTCAAAAAATGTGGATAATACAGCCTGTGATACCCATATGTGACTGCGTTTCCATCATTTTTATCTGCGTTTTAGCTTTCTGTGACTTTGTATGTGCTGGAAAACTAAATATTTAGTCTTATAGCATTAGGGCCTATGCTGTGTGAAGTTTGTCTGGTTCCCAGCATATGTGCAATCCCCAGGTCTAGATATTAAATAGAAATAATTCCAATAAATTGTAATTTATTTACTGCAACACTATTTATCACTTTCCATTCTTGCAGGAAGGTTTGGGATGATCCTCCTCATGTGTGCTGAGTGGTAACTTATTTCACCCACGTGGGACATCTCGACAGTGAAATCCCTTTAACCAGCAGTTCCAGTGGGGCCATGAGCAAACACAGCCCAGCTCACTGTGAGTATCAGCTCTGATATATTCTGCTCACTGCAGTTCTTCTGTTTCCACTCACTCCCGCTCCCTGATAGATGGCCAGTCCTAAGAATAAGTCAGAGCTAAGGGAGCAGAAAGACACTGAGCCTCAGCTTTAAAGTACCTGTTTTTGCTTCACCAGAAAGGCATCAACAAAGCCGGTTAAGTCATTTTCATTAAGCTCCTCCTTGTGTTCCTGGAAGAGCTTCTGGAGAAAAGCGTTCAATTCACTGATATTTTGTAGCACAGTCTTGGAAGCTCCAGACAGAAATCCAAGGGATGGGTAGAAATTATATAACTGTGGAGAAAGAGAGGTCTTACTGTTAATTGGCATTTTTGAACACATACTGGTACCTCAAATCTCACTTCTGGTCCCTTGTCCTACGCCCTGTCATTTCAGGCTGTAATTCCCCCTCTTCTACTACCCAAGGAGCTCTGGATTCCTGCAGAAATAGAGTGTTCTTTCTGTAATACAAGGCAGCAGTTTGGGGATTGTGTTTCTACTCTTCAAAGAGGGTAAAATTGTTCATTTGTGAATACTTTGGTTTGTTGGTTTTTTTTCTAATAAGCTTCACAGACTAAGTGCAGGAGCCTGGGAATCTGTGCATTGCAGATACAGAACCACAGATGAGTTCTGTACAGGCTGACTTGCTGATAATGTTCTTCTTCTCAAGAAGCAAGATGTGGGAGGCCAGGAGAACAAACCCAGGATATCCCCCAAAAAACTAAAAGCTAAAACATAGAATTAAGCTCTTACCAGCACCATAGGGGAGCCCAACAGCTTAGTATTTTGATTTATCAGCTTCAGCAAAGTTAGAAATACTGGATCATCATATTCAAACCTCTCTCCAAACAATATAGAGCAGATAACATTGGATACAGCATTGTTGAGTATCATTTTCGTATCAAATGGTTTCCCTGTATTTCAAGCAAGGAAAACAGATGACAAAGTGATTATGCTCGTTTCAGTCTGGTTTCCTATGGAAATGTAGTCCTGAGCTCCCAAAGAAAACGCATTCCCCACCCAGAATGCATAGCAGGGCACTCTGTTTTGGTGTTTTAAGGCCGTGGTTCAATAACACACTGCAGTGCATGCTGAACTTTAACCACGAGATACCATTTGTTCAGAGTTAAACTTTCATTAATCTTTACAGTTCTGCTAGACCTGTTCTCTGTCTCTGGATGAAAGACTCCACACTCACCATGATAGGATTCAAAATATTTGATAAGGGAATTTACTTCCTCCAGGATTCGGATCTCGAGGGTTCTCTTTCCCATTCCAAAATCTCGCAGCGTGGACAAGGTAAATTTTCTCATGGTTTTCCACAGCTCTCCGTGGCTGAATGCTATGCCTGAAATCAAAGTGTAACATCCTTGTGGCACCTGTAGTTTCATAAATGTTTGGAAGACTTTCTTACACACCGGTACCTCCTAAGATCACAAAAAGTGATCTGTAAGAAGACAACACTCTCTGCTGTGAGAATATAATGAACAGAGACAAAACTTATCCAGCCAAAAGGTCAATTACCATTTCCTTGTGTCATTTTCCTAAATATGGGTATTTCTGCCCTCTCTCCAAACTCTTCAGCATGATTTAAGAGGGCATCCTTGATGGTTTCATATCCAGCCAGTACCACGGCTTTCCTGGGTCCAAAATGCACAGTGAAGACGTTGCCATATATCTTGGAGAGCTGTCAAGGTGAATAAATATGTTCATTCAAAGCCAGATCTGGACTCAAACACTAGTACTGGCCACCCTAGGTGGTTTCTAGACCAAAAGGAGCCTCCCAGCCCTGCCTGATGCCTCCAGGTACTGCTGTAATTCAAGTAGTGAGCAACAGCTATCGATCCCCAGCATCTCTGCTTGCACCCTGTTTGCACAACAAGGTGTCTGCTATCAGTGCTCCTATCAGGGGAGTCAGTAAAACGCCACTGCATTCCTGTGGTGTTCTGCAGTAACAGGCCAGCAATACCAGGCTGGGAGGCTGGTTAGAGAAGGCTGTAGCAGGCAGGCCTGTTTATTGTAGTGCTGGTGACCTGAGGCGAGCGGGCATGCACACACCTTTGAGGCTTGAAGCCACAAACACTGCAAAAACAAAGCCAGACAATAACTCTTTCTTTCAGGACAGCACTTGTCTCTAATTACAGCAAGGTGGGTAGTGCTGCAGTCATCACGAAATTATTTGCTGGCCACCAGAAACTTGAATCCAACTAGGAAGCATATTCTGGTAGATAACGTCACAGGAGCGTTAGGCTTTCATAGCAAATTAAATATGAATCATCTGTTACCCAGAAAGGTGGCTTTGACAAGCTAATCAGTCACTCGGTATTTTAGGCTTCGTTTAAACACACGGCAAGCCATCCGCTCCAAATGTCTTCTTGTTTCTGATGTGCCTGGGTTACCATTTTCTATGCATTAGATACATTCCACAAATTGAATTTCAGATTAGAAGCAGCTCCTGTTATTACACCAGACAAATTGAATTTGTTTTCATCAAACGGTAGTTTGACGGCTTGGGAGATAACATTAGCGCTGGTTCTTTCATCCCTGGCAGCTCTCAGGGTGTGTGGCAGAGCCAGGGGCAGGGAATCACAGCTGCCTCCGAGCCTTCCTTTGGCCATCTCCTTGCATTAGTGCTTCTTGGCATCCACTCTGGTTTTAATCAGCAGCACAAGTATTGAATGTGGCAGGCCTGAAAGCCCAAGTAAAGCTTCTTGGTAGATTATAGGAAATCAGTCTGGTGCCAGCACATGATATTTGTATCATAAAATCCCCCAGCACTGCCAAAAATAGTCCATGGTTTCACACCGACATCCTCAAACATACCCAGGATCAGATGGGAGCTCAGGACCAGAAGCCCATCAGGACTGATCTCCACACAATCCTCTGCCCCATAAATCGAGGCAGATGAGCAGTGTGTGCCTGCTGTAGGAATTCTGTACTTTGGCAACACAGGATGCCCTTTCTTCTACAGCTAACTGGAGGATTTCAGTGTCTGCACTGCCCTCTCACTGCAGATGTTCAAGTTGGCTGGAGGGGTTCTCTGGGGACCAGCTTTCCCCCATCCTGGTGTCCAGTAAGCAGCACACACACAGGGCACGTGACAGGTCCCTCACAGCACCTCAGCTGTCTCTACAGCAACCAGACAAAATCTGAATTCCCACTGACTTGTCCCCAGGTCCCCACGGGAATACAAGACACTTTCTGAAACAAACATTGCCTCAGGATTTTTAATATTTAAGGTTTTTTTACTTTTCTCTTTTAGAAATACAAGTATCCATGGAGCTGTGTAAGAAAAACCAATCTGTTTAGCTAGACATATAAAATCCATGCATCAAGTCCTTAACAATCCTGGGCAGGGGAAGGGCTGGGGAGGCAGAGTTGTGCTTTGCAATGCAGAGATATCGTTAGTTTTGGAAATAAGTGTGCACAGGACATCCCTTTTCCCTCTGCTGTGGGGATGATACCTTTTCTTGCTTCATCCCTTCCATCCACCCATCTTTCCTGGAGGTCTGGTTGCAATGAGACATCTCGATGGCAGCAGCCTGGCCCAACCCAAGTCTTTTACCTGCAGCCTCCGAAAGGCTCAAAACACCAACAATGTGGAGCGTATTGCAAGGGGCAGGGGGTCTGCGCTTGAGTGTGTATAAAGAAAGGTGTGTATTATATTTATAGATATAAATACAAGTGTGTGTGTGTGCACCTCTGAAGTCGTTCTGCCAGCCTGCCTGTATGCCAAAAATCTCATTGCTGCCCTCCACACAAAGCAAACACAACCACATCTCTATTTCCCCAGCAGCCTTTCTCACTTCAGGAATTGCACATTTGCCCCCTGCCTGCTCGCTCAGCCCCTACCTCTGTCAGAGACTGGAACGGCTTTTTCAGGTCCACCACGTTCAGGTTTCCGATCAGAGGAAGAGGTCGTGGCCCGGGGGGCAATTTGCAAACCGACTTCTTCGAGCTGGAGAGAAAGTAAAGGAGAGCAAACAGCCCTGCTGCCAAACAGAGCAGCGAGCTGGAGCCCAGGGACTGCAGGAAGATCTGCAGGGCCATGTCCAAACCCAGGTGTGGGTTTGAGCATCTTGGGGTCCCTTTATAGCCCTTCCATCCTTGCCTGAACACACCTTCCTGGGAAGTGCCTTTCCACAGAGAAAAGGGCTCTGCAGACTTGTTTACGTCCGCTTAGGCCCAATGTACTCCATTTTCCTGCCAAATAAAACACCCTCTCTTATTCCAAACCATGGATTATCGTAATCTGGAGCTCTTATTTCAGCTCTAACACTGGGACGAGGTGTTTGTTTTCCAGTGAAGACCTGTGTTATGGCCATGTTGTTCTCTGTGTGATTTCGGGGTCAGAACTCAAACAGGACCCGTGCTGGGCTGCTGTCGCCGTGCCAGGTCACAGGACTCAGCTGGATCACTGGTGATGCAATGGAGGAAGCAGGACACAGGAGGGAAAGCCCACGACAGTGCATGGCCCAGGGTGCAGCTGGCAAGGAAGCCCTCCGGGGAGGACAAGAGTGACCATGGAGAAGCTGGAATGGTGGATTCAGAATTGCTGACAGGAGCAGATCTATTTACAGGTGACAGCTCTGATTCTCTTTGCTTTCCTGACACTCCAGTAAAATCACCGCCTTGAGCAAATCAGTGTTTTCTTTGCTAGCATTGTTATTGTCTTTTTGCCAAAAATCCTCTACCAGCAATCCCAAAATGCTCCTGAAACCACTTCAGTCACTATTTTGCGGTTTACTGCCCAGAGAACTGTGTGCCTGTCTGGCTCAGAATTTGGTGATGACTCTCTCTGTTTATGAACAGCTGCAATCCTCTAGGAGAAACCGTCCCCTGCAGGCAATCCTGCCTAGACTGGGAAAGAGATCCCGAACCTTTGGAACTTGGGAGGAGCCAGGATCAGACTCTGCAGCTGGCCAGGCAGAGGATGGAGGGGGGAGGCTGCCTGGGCAGCTGCTGCCAAGGAGGAGCACATGGCAGCAGTTCTGGCCCTGCAGGTACTGAGTCATGTCCCAAGCCAGGGCAGGGTCCTGCAAGAGCCCACGTGCCCGGGTGACAGCTCCCCAAGAGCCACCCCCACGCTCTGCATCCTTGGGGGACGACAACAAAGCAGAAATGTTAGAAATTTTAGACTTTCTAAATGTTAGAAAATGTTAGAAATGGTGGCTGTGGGGGAAGGAGCTGATTTGATGCTCTATTCCATATTCTCCAGTGGGGATATTTTGCTCCCCAGTTGCAAATTCTGACAGATTACTGGGACGTGCTGCTGTTCAACCCTTTGGAAATCTTTAGTTTAATAATTCTTTTGCTAGAATTCTCCAAGGCTCCCAGGTGCAGGCTACACTGATGGAAAAATGATGATTATTTATTAATAATAAGAAAAGTACATTAGCCAAAGGCAAGGGGAATCAATAAACTCTAACTAGATTGACATGAAAAAGGTGCCTGCACGTCTGCCTGCTCTCCAAGGCTTGTTATCAGGAGTGGAGTTTTATCACAAGGGAGAACTTTGCTGTGCAGCAAAGGACCAGGCAGGGTGGACAAAGAAAGGAGGGCAATGGATGGTCATGTCCACCTCAAGATCTGCTGCACAGCTATGAGGTCTTGGCCTGCACCCTCCTCTCCCAGACATTTCCAAGAATATCCTGTTCTGCCAGATTCTTCTCTGAGCAAATGGTGTGACTACTGGGACTCCTGAGACTTTATAATATGCAACAAGAGGGAGGGAAAAAATCCTCCATGGAGCCAGTTGGGTACCAAAGGAGGAAATCTCTTGTTTCTGTTTACATAGAACTCTGCTGGAGTAGATCTGGGTGCTGCCAGAGTGAGCAAAAGCACCTTCCCGAGGACTTCAGTCTGTGGTGACAATACAGGGCGAGACCCTTTCTCAAGTAGCGAGCCCATGGACTTGCAGCCTGCTGGGCTGATGCCCTGTGAGAAATGATGGATGAGCTCCTCCAGAGGGAGGGAATCATTGAGGTCTTAAAAGACAGCCAGTGAGGAGGTGATTCCTCACCTCCATTTCTTCCTCACATCCCTCGGCTTCCTGTATTTTGTCCTGAACTCAGCCTACAGCTACAGGCTTGCAGGTGAGGATCCCGCACAGGGCTGGGGAGAAAAGGTTGCTCCCTGCTCGTATCTTTGTCTTTCTACCAGCCCAAGGCAGAACCACCTTCAGGTGAGCAGAATTTGTGGGCACAGCTCAGGGGACTCATCAGTTCCTTCTAGAAAATGAGCCTGCACCTTAAACACCACGGTGGTAACTCCTGTGTGCTCATCTGGAGAAGGTCCCATCACCTTCTGATTGACACAGGTTCAGTGCTACAGTAACCGTAGGATAATGCAGGGAGAGAGTTGTTACCTGGCCATAATTCAGTCAGTGACTGCTGATAACATAATAAACCATGAGAGTGAACACCAAGTGCTTGTGTGCCTTGCAAGGCTCTGCCACTGATTTACAGCCTCCGGAGATGCCTATCAGCCCATGCATTGTTATCAGGGATATAGAAAGCCTGAGCACACCCTATTAAACATTAACATTTTTAAAGACCCAGATGTGTTAAAACTCAGGCTGCTCCTTGCTAATGGATTTTGCTTGCCTTGACAAATGCCAGTGCATAAAGAAATCAAAAGCTTTCCGACTCTGACCTCTTTCAAATTTTCATCACTGTTGCATTGTTTTATTGGATTACACCCACTTCTACCCACCCTGCAAATCTTTGTTTCTACAGGATCACTACAGGGTAGTGATCAGTATCTCAAGTGTTCACTTTGCTCATTTTTATACAAATGACTCTTTAATTTCTTTTCATTTAGCTGTCAAATCAGTGTGGGTTGCAAACCTACTGTGGGAATAAAGACTTCTGAAAAATATTTTTAAAAATCATTATTTCGCTGCAAATTTTTTTTTTTTTTTAAGAGATTCCTGGCTGGGTTGTTTTGGTTTTTTTTTTCCATATTCTGAGCTGAAAGATTATATGTGGTGAGTCTGGTCACTGGAAGAAGAAAACAAAAAAATCTGTGTATGAGATTAGTGCATTGTCCCCGCGCAGAGCCTAAGGTGAGAGTATTTCTCACTTGTGTTAAGTATTTACCATTCTTGGGAACTTGGTTGCTTTTAAAAGCCTTCTTCTTGTACTGAATAGGTACCATTCCTTCATGAGAGTCACTCAGTGAGAAAACACATGGGAGATCCTTGGCTTTGGTGCTGGTAATGTACTTCTTAACGTGCATACCTACAAAAATATTTGCAGTAAATCCCTTGTAACTGTAGCTAGAACCATGATCTTGCAGATCTACATTTACATCAAGTCAAGGCAGCCTGACCTGGGAAGTGATTATTGAGTAGGTTGGGTTATGAACAGTTGATTTTCAAAATACAACTGATAAATCAAATGCCTTGACACAGCTCCAAGGATTTTGTGTTCTGGGTCTCTGGCTTCTGTCTGTCTCAACAAAATACTGCAGAAATTGTATTAATCCAGGAGAAATTTGAGGCATATCATGAAGGGTGATTAGTTGGTATCTACAGAAGCAGGGTCTCAGCATCTTTCTTTTGGGCCCCTGTCTTGAGGCAGGTGGAGATGTGGATTTAGATGTACCAGAACTGCGGTGAGCAATTTAAGATAAAGGTTTCTTTTGCCTCTCAGTGCAGCGTTGCTATTTCTACAATGTTCTTCTCTAACCTGATGAGGTTTTGGCTCAGTAATAACAGAAAATGAGCTATCACTCTGTACATCTTTGTAGAGCACATAACAAATGAAGGCCCTGACCTTACTGGCATGAACTTACAATTTCCCTGTAAGTGCGAAACAATAATATTTCATTAATCACCCACAACAGAAATCCCCATTCCCCAGACTATTCTGGCAATATTCTGCATTTTTGCTTGTCTAGGAACCTGAATTAAAAGGGAGAAAAATGGTTTACAACAGCCTGTGGCAGTGATGTAGCAAGAGGCCTTATGTAAGAGCTGGCGGCGTGCTCGCCGCACCAAGGTGAGGCGTAGAAATGAGTGATCCTGGAAGGATGTTTCTCTGAGGTGTGTTCTGTGCCTGGGCTGGGAACAGCAGTCTCAAGGGCACAAATTCCAGCATCTGAATGTGCTTGGTCTTGTTCAACTCATTAATTTCCTACAGCTATCCCAAGTCAAGCTACAAAATCCCCTAGTGCATTACTCCAAGCCTTTCATGACTTGTCAATAAATTATTTTCCAATTAACTACCTGATAATTTGAGTCTGCAGGCTCTTAGAAGAGGCAGCGTGGTGAGAGAGAGAAAATAATGGAAGTCATGGACTTTACCCTGCTCGTAAAAAAGAATAAAGATTCCTCTCTGTAGTATTATTCAGTTTGGTGCTTCTAAAAAGTAATGGTGAGTGTGTAATAACTCCTTCTCAGGAGACATTTGTCCAACTGATGGGTAAACACCTAGAGTGGAAAAAGTTTTCAGCACTATATGACAACACTGGAAAAGAACAGTTTTAAATGTTTCTTCAGTCCATAATTAATGATGAAAGGCTCCAATTCAAGCAAAGGTTGTTTATTTCTTTGTTAGTCTATCAAGCTGTGTAACTTGAAAGGGGAAGATCCAAGATTTTCCCTAGTTTGGGAAGTCTTCTGATTTGAGCATTCTAATTTTTGGCAAGGGCTCAGGACTCCAGACTAGAGTTACTGTGAAACACTATGAATTACCTGATCTCTCTTGTACACCCTTTTGCTGAAGCAGCTATTTCAGATTTTCCTGATGCTGTCAAAGCCTCTCAGTCCTTTGAAAGATAATATGTGAAAAGCATTTAATTCTCTGTTTGTGGCACTGCTCTTTGTGGCTCTGTTTTTGTTGAGTTCTTCTGGACCTGT
Organism: Mystacornis crossleyi; assembly: GCA_013400655.1. Lineage (NCBI taxonomy): Eukaryota > Metazoa > Chordata > Aves > Passeriformes > Timaliidae > Mystacornis > Mystacornis crossleyi. Next base: position 11,363 of record VYZQ01075978.1, read on the forward strand.
TTGGTTTAATCCGCAAATGAGGCTTTTTTTCTTCACAATGATTGTATAATGAGGGGTTTCATTTGATCTCCTTGGGAAAAATATATCCTAAATTGCTAAAGCACAGGTATTAGATTGTATGACAACCTGTACCTTTAAAGGAAATTCTAGAAGATACAACTGGCTTTTGCAATAAAAACATTAAGTAATCATAACCAAACACCTGCTACTATACCTGACCTGAATTTGAGTAACTGCAACACTTAAGACTCCAGAGACCCTGAGTTAACGAATAGTTTAAAAAAATTGGATATAATAAAATTTAGCAAGTTGATGTAGCCTTTGCAGGGCATCTTAGAATGATTTAGGTTGGAAAAGACCTTTAAGATCATTGAGTCTAACTGTTCCCCCAGTGCTGCCAAATCACATCCCCAAGTGCCA
>VYZQ01076072.1:0-10821 GCA_013400655.1 Mystacornis crossleyi
CCTCCCAGCCCAAACCAGTCTGTTATTGTGTGATTAGGGCTTTTCATCTGGGTCCTGCTGTCAAAACTGAGGAAGCAATCACTGACCCTAAGGCAGCAGGGATAGCAAGGCCATAGCCCCTGGGAGGAGAGGGTGAGGGCACCTGGAATGCTTGGAGTGGGAGCTAAGGTGTTATTTTTATGCAGCTTTAATGTGTCTATGGCCCAGCATCCACTGGGGAATGCTAAGGATAAGCCTGGTGAGCCATGCAGCTGCTTTATAAAGATAAGCATGTAGATATGTGCTATAGTTATCAGGACCTTTGTAGATGGATCAGGTAAGGATGTCCTGTTAGTGCCAGCTGTTGAACAGCCTGAATGCTGACACAAGACATCACTTAGTTCTTGGGCCCAGTGTCAGCCCAAGAACACTGTTGGGGTTTATCTTTAGTCTCAAGAAAGTAATAATCAGCTGTAGACTCATAATTTTTATAAATCTAATCATCTGCATTGCTTTGGTTATCAGCCCAATGATTTCTGCTATGTTATACAAGTCCTGGCAATGTCAGGAGGTTGCTTGATTTAGGTGTGTGTTACAGAGAAGTGGATCAGTGCTTAGTGTGAAACTAACAATGGGGAAAGAGAGAAGAAATGTAGGAGTGCTTTGAAATTTTGGGATGTTCCAGTTTAAGGCACTCTTCTTCATGGATATTTCCAGTGGGCAGAAATTGAAATGGATCATTCAGGGACTTAGTTTTGATTTTCATATGCTGTAAAATGAAAGGCTTAAGGTGTTCCTCTTCCTTTTTCCCACTGTTCAGGAGAGTGAAATAAACTGACATTTTAAAGCAGTCAGAGAAAAGAAAAAGAGTTTTTTGATTTGCAGGCACTCTGAGGATCAAAAAGAGCTTGTTCTTGCGGTAGAGCTTGTGGAGTTGACTCTGTTGGAAGCAGGACTGGAGTGGAATAGTGAGCTGAGTGCTTTCCATCGGCCTGAGCTGCCAAGGAGTCACAGGCACCTTGAGAGGCTGCCATGAGCCACTGGAGGGGGGGAAACTGCTCGGGTTTCCCTCTTGCTGGCAAGAATCAGAGGTGAACTCTTCCCCTTCAGAAGGAGGAGGTGGCTGTAAAACCCAAATAGGTGAGAAGTGAATCCATCTCTCCCTCTCTAATGTAAAATATCCCAGGGGAAGGGTTTCCACTCAGACAGGCGAGTTACCTGGAACTTCTCCAGAAAACCACCTTCCTTGTCCAACCAGTGTCTGGGGCTTAAAACTTCTGTGTCCCTATCATCTTCCCATCTCTTTGTGCCATATCCTGAGTGTGTGCACACCCTTGTTTGAATCAGCTACAGACATGTCCTGGATATAATTTTGGCTGTATTTGTGCACTCCAGGTTAATCAACCCTGACCTCAGAAGTCAATTAAAATGTCCTTTACTCCATTTCATGAGAGGGCTGTACTAACTTCTGCAACTTTTCTGGCGCTTGGATTTTGAGGTCAAATTCTGCACGAATGTTTTTCTCAGTTACATGCTTTGCACACTTGGGATAATTTAAAGGATCAGAGTGTTCAGGCAGGGATTTTCTCCAGTGTAGATTTATGTTGGTATTTAAGATAGTCATTGCTATTAGCCCTCAGCCTTGGGTTGCAAGGGTGTTTTCACTAGATACACGGCATACTCGTGGCTTGGCTTTGGGGCCATAGGTGACACTTTAAGGCTTGCTAAAAAATATTTGAAAAAAATATTACAGAATTCTCTCATTGCAGGTATGGTTTTGGATGGAAAAATGCAGAATTAGCCTTTTTTTTTTTTTTTTGCCTGTGGATATAAAATACTCAGACAAATACTTAGTGAATGCTTGTAGACTTACTGCTGCTTTTGTCCAAGTGGTCTCAATAGATGCATCAGTTTGTTGGCATCAATACCAGCTTCTCCCTGCTTAGCTGTACTTTTTAATCCTCATGATCTCATGGGAGTTGGCTTTCACTTCCTAGTAGTGCACCTGGTTGTTGTAGCAGGAAGTTCCTCCAAGTATATCACCTGATACGCTCCCACCTGGCCTCTGTGTGTGTTTGATCCCACCTTTTGTGCCAGAAGGCAACAGGAGGAGGAGGAGAAGGAGGTATAAAGCCCAAAAGGAGATAAAGCAGGGAGGCTGTAGTGTTTGGGGTGTGTGGGAGTGGGTTGGTCTGGCTGGGGACTGGTGAGGGGTGGTTGGGCTGAGCAGTTACTGGCACTAGTGGGACTGGGCTGGTGGAATACAACAGCCAGGCTATGCTGAGGAGCCAGTCCAGGGACCCTCCCTGACCCCCACCTGGTCAGCAAAGACTCTTCAGTTGCCTTAACAGGAGTGGTGAGCACACAAATGGGCCTGACAGCTCATTACATTCCGGCTGTCTTTTGTTTGCTGGCCAACAAATATTTGCTTTATACTTCTAAGTTGTGCATCCTGCCTGCAGAGCCTTTCTGGATCTGGGTGGAGGTGTTGGCTCAAACAGAGGTAAAAGAGGGGCTGTAGTGTGGGGTACAGCTGTAGGGTCGCACATGGTCCTGGGCAGGCAGAACTCCTGGTTGTCTGCTTGGAGAACATGCAGCTTCCTTTTCTTAGGTGAGTATAGTCGGCTGAAATATTCTGTGGCTGTATTGCCGAGAGCGAGCATTTCTCTGAGTCTTTGCTAAGCAGAAACTTAATTTAACACTTTTAAATGATGGGGAACAGCTCAGCCTGTGACGTTTCCAGGTTCGGATGAGATTAATTTGCTTATCTTAGTTGAGGGCAGGTAATCACTTGTGCAGGGGAGGTACCAGAGTGAGGATGTTAAAACACAAAGAAGTCAAATGTTCCTCTGTTCCTCCCTCGTTGTGTGAGCTCGTTTGCATTAAAACACCCGTCTGGCAGATCTGCTGCAGGAGCCTTCCCTACATCTCCTCCTCCTCTTCCCTAATTAGCTTTGGTGGAGGCCAAGAAGCCACCGATAAATTGTGACTGCAAAGCGCTGAACTTTGAGGGGAGATGAAAAAAGTCCCTCGAAACATTTGCAGCCCTGGCAGCTCAGCCGCGAGTCCCTGATGGGGTTGATCTTCTGACATCATGAGGATCTCTGACATTTCTAGCTTAGAAACAATAACTCGCCTTATCCATCGTCATGTTTTTCTAATTAAAGACAAAGCTTGGTAAATACTTTTTAAATGATTGAATTTCCCAAGTATGGAAAACACATGTCGGGAGTCAGGCTGGCTGCGTCCGATGCGCCTTTTCCCACCGCGTCCCTCGGAGCACGCGAGTGCAAATACGGATTTAGAGCTGTGGCTGACAGGTTTATCTGGGATGATTGGCAAGGATTTATAAACCAGGAGGGGATTTACTTTGCTCTCCCTCCCTCCTCTTCCCCCTTCTCCCCCTGCCTCCCGACCCCCATCTCAGAAATAGGAAATTGGGATCACATTAAACCCTAATTGGTTTGGCTCCAGCGCTAGTTCGGTGGCTGCCAAATAGTTAATTTATTGCGTGAGAATTTGGCCATGTGTTGAGAGGCAAATTTGCTTGAAGCAAGGCATCTCTGTAAACTATACATCCATTCCTGTGCCAGGTCCTGTTTACAGCATCTCTAGAGTGGGGTGCAGGGGTTGCTTTCCGTGCCCATCCCGGCAGGACAGCATGGGGGGACCGCACAGTGGGGCTGCCGTCCCGCCTGCCTCGCTCCCCTGCCAAAATGCTTTCAGGAATTGTTGCCTAAAAGAGCTTAAAGTGGTTTTAGCCGGACTTGGCGCTCGACGTTCAGAAACTGCCAGCTAGATAAGACGTGGGAGGCTCTCAGGAGAATAAATGCATCTGTTTGGGAGATAGCAGCAGGCCTGGGCTGTCATCGCGGAGCGGGGCCAGGTGGGGAGTCCCCGGGGGTGGAAAGATGGCTTTTCCTGGATTATGTGAGCAGGGGCAAATGGGAAGCTGGCATATGTGGCTGCCCCACTGAAGTCCTCCTTTTTCCTGCCCTTCTCCGTGAGGCCACTTGGATTGGTGACTGTCAGACATCCCAGATTTGTTGTCACTTGCTCTTGGACTTGTGGCGTCTTGTGGTGTTTGGCTCCTGTGAAGTTTTCTGGAAGTTGGGCTCCAGTAGAAGAGTGTGCAGGACAAGCAGCCCTTGCTGAGGCCATCACTGCCTTCCCTGGCACTTGACAGGGAATTATTTGGATTTAAGAGGATACTACAGCCAAAGTTAAAGACTCACTGCTAGCGCATCTCCGGTTTGGAATATGATTTGAAAGAGGCTGCGTAAGGAATAAATCCATGGCTGTGGCATTTTATTTTGTTCCTCGCTGAGTTAAATAACAAACTTTGCGTAAGTGAGCTGCTTCCAGCTCTGAGGCAGCAGAATTATCACCGCCGTGCTCAGCGGAGCCCTTTCTGTGTCAGCTGCTATTTCCATTGTGAACTTGATACCTGAAGGCTCAATATTGTGACCCTTTAATTTTCAGCTGCTGAAACGTCCCCTGCGAGCTGGTCGAAGGGGAAGAGCTCAGAGGGGAACTTGCAATGCTTATGCAGTGGGAGCAGTGTGTTTCTTTGGGTATTTCTTAAGTGCTGAGTATTTAGGAGAAATTGATAGGTAGTAGCAAAGCGCATTTAGCAATACTTTTCCTTCTGTAGCTCTCGCTTCCTGGGATGTAATAAAGTCCATTAAGTTCTATTTATGATCAAAGGCCCAGTATAGTAATAGTTTTATTTGGATAATTATGGCTGTTCTACCAATAATGAAAATACCACACACTTCCAGGCGTACTGCAACGTTAGAGGGGTACAGGGTTGGCACAGCCAAACGTTTGCCAGTTTTGCTGAGGAATCAGAGAGATACCAGTTAAAAAAAAACTTGGATCAAGCTAAGTCCCTGTAGGAAGGCATGTCCTGCCCATGGGTGCCACATTGGGCCATGCTGCTGTGGATTTTCCAGCCATCCATGGAGGTGCTGCAGGGTTAGGCAGACCAGAAGGGGGCAAATTAGGTGTCAGAAGCAAATGTGATTTGTTTTGGAGAAAACCTGTTCATCCCAGGGTCTGAAGACAGGTTCAACATTCAGCTGGGAGCAGCCACTCCCCACTTGTGCATCTCCTGCCTCGTTTGAAATGCAGCCACTTTTGGGATGAGCTGCTGTAATTACTTTAAAGCACATCGTACTTCCACCACTTTTGGCAGGAAGAAAGGAGGAATACTGTGCTCCCTTGCCAGACAAAATAGAAATCAACAATTGGGATTTTTCTCAAAGAGCAGATCTATCTTCTCTGCCATTAAATCTGAGTTGGATGGGAGCCTTGTACCCATTTTGCTTTTCCGGCGCGAGTGTGTCGTTCTGCAGCTCACAGCCTGTGTTCATGGGAAGATTTAAAGTAGGAGATTCTAGCCAGGAATTCTTTCTAGCACTTTGCTTTCCTTCTGCTGTTTGCTTCCCTCTTCACACTACAGATGCTGATGGGTCACCTTCTGTGGTGAATAAGGAGACACGCTGTACTCTGCATGGTGCTGGGAAACTGTGTCGTCCTCAGGAATGTTCTTCCAGAGAGGCATTCCCACTCCTAAGGCAGCACTGGTCGGGAATTGTGTCCCACAGGCAGTGGCTTGTTCATATGACTCCCAAATCAGGAACTGTAAATCGGCTCCCACTGGAATTGTGGGTGGATCACCTGCATCCATTTGCTGGTGGTTTATTTACCCCTCTGCAAAACACTTGACTTCAGATTACTGCCCTTGGCCCACCTGAGTTTCCACATTCCAGAGTACACTGGTGGTGCCCTTTTTTCCCCCCAGGGGATGGGGTTTTTTCTGTGAAAGCTTGGTATTCCCTCTTTATCTAGGCACGCTGAGCACCTAGAAATTAATTTGATGGAATCTTAGGAGGGAGAGTCTTGGTTTTGCACTGCAGTATTCCAAAAACATTCCCAGGCACTTCTGTGTTTTCTTCTTGAATATATTTGTCTCATTGAACAACCCTTTTTCTTTTTCATGTGTAGCATTGATTTTAGCAAGAGGGAAAATAGGAAAATAAAACCTCGTTGTGCATGTGAATGGGTAAATAACTATCAGAGCACACAAACTGTTGAGCAGGTGATTTTTAGATGTTTCTTGATTTGTCCTCTAGCAGTTTTGTTTTAAGTTTTCCGTCACTGCAGTTACTGTATTCATCAGGTTTTATTTCTCATTTAATAATTACAGCAGTTTCCCTCAAGCCCTGTACCTCTGATTAAGAAAGCCAAGTTTGAGATAAAATTAATGGAATGAAATTTGTTATATTTTTATGGTAAAATATGCTCAGAAAAAACACTTGTAGACTCAGTCACTGCTCCTCAACATTGTTTACCTCATCTTGATTTTCCATCAGTGCTGAGGACTATCCTGATGATGTAAGGACAGGTGAGCACCAAACACCAGGATCTCATCCATGCTGGAATTCTTGCCTTCAGTCTCACGGGTACCAAACAATACAGTTTGGTTGGCATAGAATCTCCCCTTTTCCCTTGTGCACATGTAAGGATTGCCTCAGTTTCCACCAGCACTGCGCTTTTACTGTCCTGCTGGTGCTCTTGCTGGTCTAAGGTGCCCCAGGAGGCCCTGGAGAACCTGGCAGCACCAACAGAGCCAGTCCAGGACTCTGGGCGAGTGTGACCCAGTCACCACCCAGGCTCCGAGAGCCCCTTTTGGTGAAGGACAAGCCAATGGACAGATCCCCCTGTGCACACACAGCACACCAGGAATTCAAATCTGTCGAAAAGGCCGTGCTGCTCCAAGCAGCAGCTCCGTGAATGGAGATGCGCCTCTTTGCACCTGTTTTATAACACAGGAGCAAAATATTCAGGGCATCTAAATAGTTTATAGCCCGACAAACAAATTCTGGCAGTGGGAGAGTGAGTTTCCATCTCATTAAGCTGTTGGCAAAGCCCTGGTAATTCCAGTCACTGATACAGCACAGGAATTATCCCTCAACACTTCTTGGTTGTGTTGGGTCAGAGCATCACTGCTTTTTCTCAACAGTTGTGTGTTTGTACTTGAGGGGAAAAGAAAGTGTTGAAATGTCAATTCATTGGGTTCTTCTCCAGTGCTGGAGCAAGGTCTTGTGAGGTCACAAAAAAGTGTCTGTGGATTTCTACGCCTAAGTTGTAATGAGGAATTGTTTTCCAGTCTTTTTTTTGGTCATACAAAACCTGACACAGATTCTCAGTTTGGCAGAGGCTTGAAAGTTTATCTTGGAGCTCAGCAGCTGTGCTGCAGCCCAGGTTGGCTCTGACGCAGTTCCTGCCATCTCCCAGCTCTTTGTTGGGCTGTAGGAAATCACTGGACCTTTGCAGCCGAGTTGGGGTCGGTCAGCTGAATCATGGCCATTCCCATTTTGGGAAGTGTGCTGTGAGTTGGAGAAAAACAGTTGGAGATGATGGTGCCCTCTGGCTCCTGTGGCAGGCAGAGGATGAGGCATTTTGTCGATGGAGTAGCACACGTGTCCAGAGACATGGGAAATTTGCCTCCAGCACTGTTACAGATTTTATGGTGTCTTGCAAACAAGAGGTTTGCTCTCACCCTGCTACGTGTTACCTTCCACAGCTTGAGACAGCCACATGCAAAATTCATTTTAGAGGTCGGTCATCCAGTCCCAGAGAGTAAGGAACGTTGTAGGAGAGCTTTTATAAGATTTATTTGCTTTATCAAAGGTCCTGTAGTTTTCTCATTAAAGCTGGATTATCCTGCTGAGATTAGCTGTTCTGCAGGGGTGAGGAAGACAGGCACTCTCCATTTTCATAGTGAACTCCTCCTGTCTGCAGGGATGCACTGAGAAACAGGAGAGCCAGGGAGCCAGGAGACATAGAGATGCAGGTGTTTGGAAACGGGACCCGAGAAGGGCTTTTACAAACGTCGGCTTGATTTGACTTGACGCCTGAACACATGGGGGGCTCGCAGCAGGCTGCACCTCCAGCACTCCTTACCATCCCAACATCCCAGTCCCGAGACTTGTCCTGGCATTTAACAGCCTCCTCGGTGCGAACCTTAGGGAATGGATTTGCAGCTTTTCCATATGCCGAAACAGGCAAGGAAACCTTTTAATTTGCACAAGGATCTTCTGTAGTCAATACAAGTTGACCCTGCAGGCTTTCTGGAACTGATTCCTGTCAGTTTGGCCTTGCAAGATTTAATTTAACCCTTAAATTATCTCCTTTTTCCCCTAAATCTTATTCCACAGACTCCCAGAATGGTTTGGATTGGAAGGGACCTTAAAGATCATCCTGTTCCAAACCCCTGCTATGGGCAAGGGCACCTTCCCCTATCCCAGGTTGCTGAGAGCCCATTCCTACCTGGCCTTGAGCATCTCTCACGGATTGTTTTTCCTGAATTCACTGAATTCAGCTCAAGTCACTTGGAAATTACTGCTAAGTAACAAACAGCTTCTTCTGCTGATGCTGTGGTCTCCAGACATCTGGAGCCTGTTGGGAAGTGGGTTTGGAGTTTTTTTTAGTGCACTGTCTGCCTCTCCAGTTTGTAGTCTTATAGTTATATACTCTTGTGTCCTTAATACAAATATTGCCATCACTGACCAAGAACTTGCAGGAAAATAGTGCAAAGAAATGCTGAAGCAGGACTGCTAACCAGGCAGATGTATGACACTGTTGCATAGTTGTAAGGAGTCTTCAAGAGGAATGAACTGTTGGACTAAAAGCCTGCTCAGGCTGCAGTATTAACTTGAGGAGAGGTGTTACTTGACGTGACTGTTGTAAAAATCCCTCAGAATTAGTCTTAGTACTTATCTTGCTCTGCTCATCATGACATTCCCTAGAGGATGAGTATTTCTCAAATGTTTTTCTAGAGAAGTGAATTTCCAAATACTCAGGCTGGAGCTTGAAGCACCAGGTCAGACATCAGCAGTGAACAGCACCAGGCTCTTCCTTCCTCTATCCCAAGAGAGGCTGGCTATACCAGCCTGGAGCCCATCAGGGGGCTGGGTACATCTGCAGCTCTTGGGCTGCTTGGGTTGGTGCAGCCCAAATCTGGTGTGTGAGAAACGCAGCCGTTGTAAAGGCACAATCATTGGAGTATCCAGTAGTGGTCTACTCTGAGGACAACCTCTGCTGGATTTAACACTCCTTTCCACATCTTCACGAGGTTTTTGGTGGCTGGTCAGTGCAAAGCTGCCCAGCTGAGCTTTTCAAGTTCCCCAGGCTCAAAGGAGGCAAATTATTGACCACAAACAGCACTTCCAACCTTGATACGGCCTTAAATAGGGAAGGAGCTGCTGTAACTCTGATCTCCCACTGCAGCACAGGGCAGGGCTGTGGCTCACCAGGTGTTTGCCTTCAACTGCAGCTGCTCCATCTGCAGAACCAGGTGAAGATATTTGGGACATCAGGAAAACACAGCTGGGAGAAGTTAAGAGCAGCCCCGGGAGGTGCTGGCTCACCTGGGTAGAGCATATCCCAAAGCAGGGTCGGGGATAACAAACTCAGCTTCACCCTGGCCACAGCCCTGGATTAATGAAATGAGGAGGAAGTAAATGGATGTTTGAGCTGCTTCAGTTTTGTTGGGTTTTTTCCTCAGTAGTAACAGCCAAATCAAATCAGCCCTTCCCAGAGTGCTGCCATTTAACTGCCTCTGCCTTCAGCTCAAAACCCCCTTTTGAAGGAGCTTTGCTGATGACTCTCTCTTTTCTTACTCCTACTCCAGGCTTTTATTCTGGTTTTTTAAGTTGTCTCTTTATTATTTGTCCCCCTGAGATTTTTTTTTTTTAATGTAACTCATGGTGTAGAAAACGAAGATTTTGATGACTTTAAAGTTTCAAGTTTAGTAAATCTGAGGTTTGGATTGCAGGTAATTTTTGTTCTCTTGCTTTTTACTCTCTGTACATGTAAATTAACTTCACCATACACATGTTTGGGTTCCTCTGGCTCTTGTATGCATAGTGTGTGGGGTAGAAGACACCTGACTGCTTTAACTCGATGCTCTCAGCAAGTGCTCCTTTCAGCCTCTTGCAAAATCTTCCCTTTGAACTTCCATTCTCTTGCACAGGGGTGGTGACACCTGCATGCAAAATCCTTGGCTCTAGGGCAGGCAGCTCCTCACTAATGGTTTCCTGATAAGGACTTAGGATGGAAAAATAAGTTTTGGGACCTTTGCGTGGCTCTCTCCTCCCCATCTCTCTGACTCTACTGGGAATTTTGTTGTTAGTGCTGCTGGAAAGAGCTCGAATACCCAGGGAATGAGGGCGATGTGCAGCTCTGGCTGAGGGGGGTCACCTCAAATCTGTTCTGGGGACAGCTGTGGCTGAAAGGGTTGGGGACAGCCGTGGTGGTGTTGGAAGGACCTAATGCCTGCACCAGTTCTGAGTTTCCTCTTCAGCCTGGTTGTTTCAAGCTTCTGCATGTTAAATCCTGGAAGTTTGTAGGGTTGGATGGGTTGAGTGCTCTGTCAGCTTGGTTTTCTCCAGCCCTTTCTCTAGGGAGAAGGAAGCTGTGGCTTTTTGAGACTTGGTTTTCTGTTGTGTTTTGTTGAATGAGTTTGCTTCAGAGGGATCTTGTGATTGGATCATTCTTCTGTTGGAAAATGTCCGTCTGTCAAGACAGAGACTTTCCTTGGGAGCAGCATGTTCTCAGGAGTTCAGATACCACCCTAGGCACTCCATATCTGTCTTTACTAAACTGTACAGTATGGCCTAAATAAATATTTACTGATTTGAGTCTTTGGTATCCTGGTAGAGAGCTCTGGCTGCTTGACCTTTGGCTGTCCTCATGTCTTCTTCTTTTGTGTAATTTTGGAACAAATATTGGGGTGTTTTTTTGTTTGGTATCAGGGTGTTTGTTTTTTTTTTT
>VYZQ01076093.1:0-17452 GCA_013400655.1 Mystacornis crossleyi
TAACCCCCGCCTCTCCCCCATCCACCCCCCAGCAGAGTCCCTGGCGAGGCCGGGGCTGGCAGGGATCCAGCCCACCCGGATACCGCGCCAGGAGCCTGCAGCTGCAGGAATGTCTAGGAGCGGGCGCACGCAGCTTTTTTTAATTGCATGCCTCTGCTTCCACCGTCTCGGACTGCCCTGGCTGGGTACATTTTGGGGTCGGCTTCTTTTTTGTCTTTCTTATTTCCTTCCCAAGTTCTACTTTAAAGTGGATGGGGAAGAGGAGGGGCAAGGGGAGCAATTATAAGGCAGTCTTTGAGATGGCATGCTCCTCTGCCTATTCTTAGATTTTGAAGGGACACTCGCCCGACTAAATGACCACAGCCTTATCTTACCCTCATTTTTGGGTAACGCTTGGCTTTTTTCAAACTCTGAGAAACCATTTTTCTCTGTTGATAGTGGTGAAGAAAGCAGGGATCTCAGACGACACAAACCAGTGCGAACAAAGCTGAAGGAACACATTTCAGAAAACCTTGACGTGCCTGAAAACCCAGCATGCAGGAAGGAGTGTTATAACAATATCAAGCTATGAAACATACTTTGGCAACCTATCTTTAACAGCTCAAGAGTCCAAATGCTGCTCATATCCAATGGATGAGAGCACATCTTGAAAACTGAGCAAGTCCTGGCAAAGTCACATGCAAACTACTTGGCTACGCCAGCTCTGTCATTAAAACTCAGACTGAGCACAACAAAGAGGCACGCTCCAACTGCAAGACTGAATTTGAAGCCATCACACCAGACTGAAAATGCAAAAGGAGTTCATAAATATGCAATTTCTTACAGCCTGACCTTCCATCCTATCTGTTTCACCAGAAGGTGCGGTTCAGCCTCTTTTCAGCATCCCACAGCATCAGTAGACCACGCAAAAGGCCACCACCAAGAAAATCCTAGCATTGCTGTGTCACTGGAATTCTGAGATAAAAATGTTTAACAGGCATAACCTGCAGAGACATGTGCCCTTCTGCCAGAAACTTTTGGTTTATTCCTCATATTCAACAGAAGGCACCATCCTTCCCAGAGATCACTGTTCTCTCAGAGTAAGCAGCTGAAATCCACATCTGCTGCTCCAAGCCAGTTCCACGGAGATGGATTTGTGGATTATTCAAGCTAACAGAGACCACCTTGGCAGAGCAGTATAAGGGAGCTTATCCAGGTTCAGTTATGCCAGCAGCTCTAAAGGGGCCAGCCAGAACACCTAACCAGTTGTTCATTTCTTGCTCTCCCTCCCACGGGTGATTTTGGCTTTATTTCTACCTGTTGGGTCGATCAGGACTGACCTCACTTAAGAGGTCAGCAAGGTTCCACAACTTTGGAACAGCAGCAGCCCAAGCACTCAGCCCTGCACAACTCAAGCTCTCACAGCAAAACTGGGATTTTTTTTTTTCTCTCTGCCTCTCAGAACTGCATTGTTTACAGCAGCAGCTCGCCTCACAGCCTATTTCTTCTTGGAAACATAAGAGAATGTAGAAGTATGTAAGTAATTCAGTGTTTCCATACATAATCTTACCGTGACATGATGAAAAATCATGCACTCTTCCTGTATCATCTGCTGTGTCTTTGTAAAATGAGACGTTATGATGCAGATTGTTTAGGCTGCTTCATTTAAATCACACTGTCTTGCACAGAGCACTGCTCCCTTTGCAGGTATTACGAATGACAGAATTTGTGATTTAATTGCAACAATTAGACCATTCTGGCTGAGGTCAGGTGCACAGAACTTCACTGAAGTGAAAAATGCACTTCCATAAAAAAACGAATAAAAAGTAAGACCTGTATTCTTACAGCAGATCTTTGCCAACAATATGGGCAACTCTTCATTTTCTGTAACTATTCCACAAAACACAGTGAGCTATCCTAGCATCTGTTTTCCAGATAAGGTAATGCAAGAAGTGACCTCCTCAAACTAGAGCAACATTTGGCATTGAAAATGCAACAAAAACTTGAGTATTCCTGTAAGAGATCTGCCAATCTACCTATCCCCACATGTGTAAGTCTGGAAAAGAGATACTCTGTCTTCAGGCTCCGGAAGCACCAAAACTGGTAGAGACAACAGACATCTTTAAAGGTTCCCCCAAAAGAATGAATTCTTCTTAAATTCATGGAATTTGAGTTCTGTCAAAGACTTCACAAAATTTCTTTGTGTGAAGATACACCTTAAAGTCCAATTTCACTAAATTGTCACTGCATGATCACAGGACAGAAAAAAAAGCAGATGGATTCAGACATCTTGTCCAAGTTCGCACTGCGTAGCTGTACTATCTCCAGGGTGGACAGCTCTTCCCTAGAGAAGAATGTGTGGTTTGTGTGGTTCCCTATCCTTATGAGCTCATGGATTAGCCTGAAATGTCTCGGGCTACAGTGCATCCTGACCAGGACATACTGTCTCTTATAATGTTGCAACAACAAAATGTAAGTGTCAAGTAGGATTTCACAGGCTACTCTCCCAAACCCTGAGTTCCCGAATGGCTGGAGGTGTCAGAGTTACCATAAATCAGCATAATCCTGCAGGCTATACTGACAGGACTGCCACTGCAAGCTCTGGGAGGGCACTAGCAACGCTGCTTCCTCCTAAACCTGCGCACACTTTTGTTAGAGCACACACACAGGACTATTCAGCCCCTCCTACTGAGGGGAACATCTGCTTCTGGCATATAATGTTCCCAAATCCCAGCAAAAGAGATTACTCTGGGTGCCCAAGTACTTCATGATGGCAGCAGATCAGCCTCAAATTTAGCAATCTACTCATCTCTGGGCCATCTGCCATCCACCAGACACAAAGTACCTGACTTTGTTTCTTACTACAGAAACAATCTGGTCATACTTTAGCAATTGGAAAATAAAATTCAGCTGAGGTTCTTTTGGCCTGACCACTGCAGTGGGTTTTTTTTTCCCCCTGGTCTTCCATATATAGTTGTGACAGCAGCAGTAAAACATTTGCTCAGCCGCGCTCCCGTAGCTGAGTCTGTACCCACCCACACCACAGATGTACTCAGAGGGACAAACCCCTCCCGATTTACGCAGCACGACAAGCCTGGGATGCTGCTTGCTGGAGCAGTGTTGGTGCTCCAGTCCTCCCACAAGGTACCAATTCCGTGTCTCTTGTGCAAGGCAGCACCTGTGCAATGTCTAAGGAACAGGACAAGCCACAGGGATGGCATCTCAGATTCCAGAGCGGTGCGTTCCCCGTGTTGTCCAAGATCATTGCGGGATCAGAGCTGGCTGGCAACTATCGAAAACTCGTAACAGGAATGATTTGATTTTTAGAAAGAGTTATCAAGTCCCATTTTAAGCACTGCATATACAAGAGTCGCTTTTCACACTTCCATGTTTTCTTCTTCACATATGCTTCCATCTAACAAAATCCCACCGCATTAATGAGCAAGATCTTTACCTTCCTTATGGTTATGCATAATCATAACTAAGCAAAACGTGCACCTTCCACTTAAATTTCTTTAAGTTATTTAAGCTACATTATTTAAACATTATTTTGAGAGCGTGCCAGTGCCACATCCTGATATATTCTGCTTTGGATGGTACACTCCCACTCTTTTCCCAAAATACAGAAACTGTCTCCAAAATACTGCATACCTCCAACAAAAACAACACACCAGTGGACAGATGACAGTTTTTTGCTAAAGCTGAGTACACTCCTTCCACTGTTGAAGAGGGAATCAAATTTGGATCATCTGAGGTTTGCATCACTTCCTGGTAAAGGCACATTTTGTCTTTTTTTCCCCTCCCTGTCTTTAAATCTCCTTTAAACCCCTCCAAGCCCAGCCAGAATCCAAACCAAAGTGGCTGAGCCAGCTTGAACTACACTTTATCAGTCGGCCTTTGACCAAAACAAGCAGTGCAGACCTCCCAGAGGTGCCTCTGACCAGCAAGCCCAGCTTTCCACAGTGGCACCGATTGATACAACTGCATGATGTCTGCCAGGGAAAGATAAAAAAACACAGTCTGCAGATAAACATTCTGCTGCTAAGTCACAGGTTCATCATGCATATACTGGAAACATGGAATAAGAGGAACCCAGGCTCCTCTAGTGATAACCTCTGCTTTAAGTAAGATTACAGGCAGTTTCTGCTTTCTTAAATCTCTTCCTGGTCAGTCCAACTAGTCTTTATTAAAGTTTTAAGCTAAGAGAGCTCCCTGCTATTTTTCCTCCCAAAATCTGTCAAACTGACTGTTGTCCAGCCCTTGCCCTGTCCTTTAGTCTGAAGCCCCTGAAGAGATCCCCAAAGCATAATTTGGAAAGGGAAGAGGTTCTCCTATTAAAACAAACTCAGCAGGAGCTGACAGGTCTGGGTCAGATACACAAAAATTTAACAATGAGAGTTCCACGAGACCACCAGCACCTACCAACGAGGTAGGGAGCAGAAGTGACACCCTCCTACACTGTATGGTTTCTAGGGCAGGATTTGGCTGAAAGAGCACACAGTTCTCAGCTCTTCTACTTCTCTCTGCCCCTTCCCTGGATCTCCTCAACAGATCCTCTGGCTATACTCTTTTCCAGTAAAATAATGGAAACCCCTTTTACTCCCAGTAGTGGTTACACTTGTGCCCTTTCATATGAGCCACCATATGAGCTCACACTGTGCACGAGTGTGAGAAACTGTGCACTAGACTATAGTGGAGAAGACCTAAATGAGGCAGAACTGTTTCTCACATAAAACTACAAAAGAATGCCATTTTATAATGGTTTTTTCCTCCCTGTCACAGAGGGATGGAAAAACCCTCTCCTTCCTTCCAACCTTATTTTCTTGTTTGGTTTTCAAAGGAACACCACCAGGACACAAAGACTATTTGCTAAAAAGGAGACTCTGAGAAGTTAACAGTGATCTTGAGCATTTGAATAAACTGCAGTTACACTGCCCATAAGGTCCTAAGGTTCCCTGCTCACTCTCTAAGTAGGGAACATCCCTGTTTGGCTTGGCTCAGCTTCCTGAAGTGCTGCGTCACTAACTGGAAACAGGCAGGTTTGCAGGGAGATTCCAAGAAAAAGCCCAAAGGACGATGCAACCACGGGCACCACTCCTCAAACCAAATCAGGGATAAATACAGGATGCTGAAGGAAACAGGTCTTTGCTTGGTCCCTGGCTAAGCTAACCAAACAGGGTTTAAGTGTCTCTGTGTTGCAAATAACCACAGTAAGGAACCTGAATATGCTGGTTACATTAATTGTGCCCTTGTACTTCAGAGAAATCCCTGACAACCTGTTTAGAGACAAGAAAAAACCATGAGAGCTACCTCCTCCCTGCTGCTATGAGACAGCACCAGGCCACGTGTGACCTCAGGGCTGTTTCTACCCCAGGCCCCTCTCCCCTTCGAAGCCCGGAGGGAGATCAGCACCTGTATGGGTACAGCTCCTGTCCGAGATGTGTCAAGTATCTCTGCTTAATGTGAGAGCTCTGAAGCAAAGCATGACACAGACCCATTTCAGACTATTACAGCACTGCCTCAAAGCTCACAGACAGTGTGGCATTTGCCAGTGACTGAGGTGGTCAAAGAGCTGTTTCCCAGCACAGCCATTTCTTTTTGGCACACAGTTCAGATCACTGAAGTCACAGCCTGAGCTGCACACAACTCATTACATTTCCTTACCCCATCTGTCTCCACACTTCTTCACACCCCTGCTTGGTCCACGTTTTCTCAGGCATTTGCTCACTCACTTTGTATCATCTCCACAGAATTTTGACTCCCATTTTTCCCTGTTGCTTGACGAAACTGATGGAATGCAGCCTGCCTGGCTCAAACACCACACGTCTTGTTGGGGATCTGAGCAGAAGTGTGAATTGAGGTTTTTGGGACACCTGCTGGAAAGTGTCTTAAAAGGGCTCAATTAAGAGAGGACATGTAATTCAAGAGAGACCCCTCAAAAGCCTTCTGGCAGTACTCTGAAAAGTCAGGCATGTCTTGTCCTGTGGCTCCACTGCCGCAGGTCACCTCTGCACAGCAGTCACAGGAGGAGAACTTGCTCCGCAAATTAGCCGGTGCTGAACGACCGGCATTGCTCATTTACCCCATCCTCCCACAGGCTCCAGAGGTGACTCCCAGCAGCACGTAGCTTCAGCCTCTCCTGGCGGAGCCTGACCTGCCTGACAGGACCATCAGGCTGAGGAGCTTCATTCCTCGCCATCCGTTCTCCAGGAGGCTGAGCAGGTCAGGAAGGGGCCGCTCCATGAGTGCAGCAGCACTCCCCCGATGCACCATCACACCACAGGCACACTGGGACTTCATGCCACAAGGAGAAGCAGCACTGCTTTAGAGAAGTTGGGCACATTCCTGGTCATTGCTGTGTTTCCAATACAGCTTTTGGACACTTTCAAACCACATCTGCTGTCCACACTATACTTGAATAAAATATTTTTGCTTCTGGCATATTCCAGAGAAAAAGCAAAACAGCATTACCACTACAAAAGGTTATGCCACACCACAGAAGCAGTTTAAGGCAGCATCTTCTGTCTGCCAGCTACCTAAACACAGAGATGCCAAGGGAGAAAAATTACTCGCCCTTCCCAAATGTCCCAGGCACTCTCCTCCTCCTGTTTCAGTTTGCATGTCAAAATTAAAGGCTATTCTCCTATAAACTATGAGGAGACTGACCCTGGATCACACAGAGACCTCCAGGCTTGTTAAAATGCTGCAGAAGTTCTGGACAGGCCTTAATAAGGGGAGGTTAAGCTTCCTCCAGCTGATGGTGTAGGAAAGTACAGGTTTGTAGCGTGATGCACAGAGGCAGATGGACAAGAACAATCTTCCATTGTTAAACACCAGGGTAAAAGTTGGTACCATTGGTACAACTGGAACCATATCCTCCACCACCTTCCATTAATTATACCTTTAAAATGGAAGCTGCAAACTTTGGGGTTTTTATCTATATATTTATCCCATCTTCTCACACATTCCCTTTTTCCTTATGCCTCACCCTAATTGTTTTGCTTTCTTCTTTTCCACTGCCTTTCACTTGCCAGGGTTGAAGACGCTTGGCACACTGACACCAATCACCTGTGTTTTACCCAGTCTGCCCCAGACAGAGGCTCAGAGAATACAAGCCACCTTTGGTACCCAGCTTCAAGAGGGAATATACATAAAGGTGGCCTTGTATTTTGGGATTAATGTCTTTTTTCTACCAGAAATCTTATCCTTTCCCACATGCCTGTACATTTTCCTCCTTTATATGTGCCAAGAGGTGTCACAATAAACACAAGCAGTTCAAAAAGAGCTTGAAGCAATTAAAGCATTTATTTAAGCTTCACTGAAATCAACAATTTAGGAAAATGACCAAATGCTGTGATGCATGTGATGTATGTTGTGCCTTGAAGTGTTCAGAGTCAACAGGCCCAGCAATAAAGTTTTACAGCATTTCAAGCTAGAAAGGACTATGAAACCTTCCTATCTTCCCTGTCCTAATCCACTGTTTCCATGAGGTACCCTTATATAGGATCTGATAATTTGTTGAAACACAACTGCCAGAAGAGAACATGGGTGTGCCTCAAAGACTGAGGAATGAACATTTTTCTTAACTCAAGAATATTTTAGCACCTTTTTTGTTATGCTTTCCAAGTCCTGATTTCCAATATGTATTCACCTGTTCCATAGGTAGACACATTTTTTTGTTACTAGTCACATAACTTTGCTTCCAGATCATGGATGAAAACCTTGGGAAGCCTCCTGTCTTGTACCTTTTTGCAGAACCCAGTAAATCTATCCTCTGACATCAAATCTCCATTGGTGCAAACTGCTTTGAGTCAACTCTTTAATTCCATACACTTTGTGGTACAATCTTTCAACCAATACAATAAAATAAATAGTCAATCGCTTGCAAAATGTCTCTATTTACTATCAATTTCTTTTCATCTCAAAGAATGAAACCATGCTTGTCTGACTATATCTGCTTTCTATTAAATTCTACCTACCAGAGTTAAATCATATCTGTATTACTGCACTCTGTTAAAGGGGAATCCTAAAAGATTCCAAGTATTTTTACATATCTTTGGTACCAGGATCTCCAGTGCATAGTTTTAATTTCCTCCCCTTTAGTCTATTAGTTGAATATTTTCAGATATTTCCTCATGATGTCATGACCCAACAAAAATCAGTGTCAACAAGCCAAACTTTTCCTCTGGGACCTTCCAGCCTATCCCGATTTCCAGTTATCTAGATGTATTGGTTCCAATATGTTTTGAAACTTGATTACTGACAGTGGTTAATTTTCTTGAGACACCATTTAGAGAAGTCCCCCTTCTACCCTTACACTTGCCAACATTGTGTTTTCCCCTTGGATATTCTTTGCTGATCATCATCAGCTTCTCTTTACTTCACACTGATTCTTTTTTACCCTTCTCTAACCTGTAAGCATTGGATTAGGCATAAAGAGAAAAGATACTTGCAGAGGACACTAGCTGTATAAAAAAGGCTTAATCTTAAGAGTCATAATCCCTTTTATGATAATTTTAATCTAAGCACAAAGCTCTGAAGGGATCTTGCTGCAAGTACAGAAATATTCATTTTCTGTGTGTTACGAGAACCACAGCTGAAATCAAAGTTTTCACAGACACTCTATTCTGGTATTCTTACTGAAAATGACATGACATATGTCACATGAAACTGAGAAAGATGCCTCAAGAATAGTAATGTGAGCTTAACATAAACTGTTCTGATCATACCACTTCCTCAAACTCTTCCAAACACCTGCCCACCTTCAAGGCAATACACATTTAATGTTTGTAATCATTTCTCACAAACCTGTTACTTCAGCCACTTACTTTTGCTGCTGTTCTTGGCATTCTCCCAAATTAGCCTCTCTTTCAGATATCCAGGTGTCAAGAACTGAAAAGATCTCAGCCAAACTGTGACATACTGACACCTGCCAGGCCCAGGTTTTGAAGAATCTCCCCAAACCATACTTTTCAACACCTTAATCACGGCAATGGGAGAGGCTCCGTTAATTGGCCATCCCCAATCACAACCCCGGCTCCTTCGACACCCAGACTTTACAGCTTTCTGCACTCAGTAAGTGCTTCAAAAGCCTCTTCAGCAACGCAAGTTTCTGCAGACTCTCATTTCTTGCTTATAATTCCAAGTTCCCTTTTCCCCCTCAAACACCTGAGAATTTGAAACAAAAGCAAACGAGACCAGAAGTTCCTCATAGCTCCAGTGGCTCCATCCCAGCCACCACACCATGTAATGTCCCTCCTGAGCACTGAAACCACATCTTAAAACCAAGTAGGGTTTTTTTCCATCCTCAACTAATCTTGCCAGCAAGCTGTCCCAAGCAAGGTTCTTTTTCACTAAAGCTAAAAAAGATATTCTGGATACAAAATGCCTTTAAACTTTTTAGAAAAGTAATCAAGACTTTAACCACACAATTTTGAAAGTCAGTGACACTTTTTGTGTTCATTTTGGTCTTGCAGATGTGTTTGTAGTTAAGAAAAAAAAAAAACAGCATAAATTAAAGTCGTCTTTTCCCTATGGTTTTTCTAACATGCTTCTATCAACCCAACAAACAAGCAATGGCAATAGGGAAACATTCCCAAGTCATAGAGCACACTCCCCGAAGCACTCTTCTGATGGAAATTTAGCTGAAATTTTGCTCTGAATTAGTGCAGCCAAGTGAGAAGTCACAAGTCACCCTGGGCAAGTACAAAATACTACTTTTCCTCTTTTAGTCCTTCTGGCAAGCGACAGCATCCACTGAAAGCCACGAGGAGCAAACAAGCTTGAAATTGAAAAAGAACTGCAAAAGCACTACGGCTCAAGGCGGAAACAAATTTTGCATCCAGAAAGCTTATGCCTTAAAAATAGTGCCAAAGCTCATTCCTGCCATGCCTGTTTCTGCAGGAGTCACGCCTGAGCGGGGCCTTCCAGCGGCCGGCAGAGTGAGCCGGCTGGGGATCCCGAGGGAGCAGCACCCACGCACATCTGGAGCCCTCCTGCAGCTGCCAGCTCTTGCCCTCTCCCAGGGAGCCTCAGGTTCAGCCCCTTCAGGAGTGCTGTGAGGGAAGGGGTCAGCCAGACACACAGGCATCTGCCCGGAGAGGCAAGGGGGAAATGCTTCCCAGTGAGAGGAAGGGCAGATGGCTCACAGCCAACCATGGTGGACATCCCCGGAGAGCCCTCAGTCCCTGTAGCATTTCACCAGGGAGCACACAAGGCATTAGAGCTGTATGTAGGCAGTGTCAGTTTGCTTTTCTTTTCTTATTCTAAAAAGCCCCCTTCTGCTTTATGCCCTTTTTCTAAAAAATACATCTTCCCCGCCTGCCTGAAACCCCACACCAGTCCCAGGCCTGAGTCACACACCCAGCTGTGCAGGGGGGAGGCACAGAGGAGGAGGGGAAGGGAGCTGCAGCACCAAGGAGCTCAGACAAGACATACCATCAGTGCTGATGACGAGGCCAGTTACACCCATGATGAGAAAGACAGATGTTTTGCAGAAAGTCAGCCGCTGCCTCATATTAGGAGTTATGAAAGTGAGGAGTTCAGACATCATATTTTCCCTCAGTCTTCATCCTTTGCTAGCCAGGACAGATCCCAGAAAGCCAGGTGTCTGGCTGCAAACAATACTGCAGTCTTAGTTCTAAGTCTTGGCTCCTCCTGAAGGCATCACCGTGTCCGTAATACCACAAGCTTTCTAAGGCAACCCTGCCGTCTCTGCTTTGGCTGTGACAAAAACCGGGGGAGATCAGTTCTCTGCTGCTCCTGAGTTTTGGTTCTACACATACACAAATCTCTCTTGTGGGTACCAGAGGCTCCATAAATGAGAACACATGTGTCTTCAGATAACCCCCATAAAATCAAAACATTGCAGGCGGATTACTGAAGCCAACAAAAGAACCTATAGAAGACTAGGGAAAAAAAGCAGCCTTGGGATAAGCATTCTCTCGTGCACAAAATGTGCTGCAGAGATGAAGGAACAGAGATCTGCTTGGTATTCAAGTATTGGAGTTTGGGGTTTTTTTGTTGAGTGTTTTTCAAGTTTTAGGTCTACAAAACCTTCTCCATGCTACTCACATGAGCTACGCCATGGGGTGGTCTCTTCCCACACCCACAGTTTCAGGGTTATCCACAAAAAGGAAATAACACAGGTATGAGTTAGCATAGACAAACAACCTTGAAACAAACCAGTCTGCTGCCCAGCAGTGCCCTAACTAAATCGGAGCAGGTCAGTGCCTTGAGGCCAGACTGCTGTGAAAGGAATGACAGCACAGCACCAGCTGGAATAGGGCTCAGGTTGTCTCTTGCCCAGCCTTCTGCCCAAACAGGGCCAGCACTAGGCTAAGACCGCTTTACTCAGGGCTTTATCCAGTCAGGTCTTAAAAACTTCCAAGGAAGGAGGTGGTGCAGTCTCTCTGGGCAGTGCTCTCTCCAGGGCTCAGTTATCCTCACTGTGAAGCCCCTTTTCCTTACCAGTCTGAACCCCTCTCACTTCTGCTGATGTCTATTTCCTCTCACCCTCCTGTCGTGCTGTGCTGTAAAGAGCCTGACTCTTTTTCCAGTCTTTTTGACAGACCTTCACATCACAGCATCCAAACTTTGGAGAAGAGAAATTAAACCGGGTACTCCAAATCTCAGCAATTGAAAGATGCTTGTCTTGCTTCACAAGCCACCACGTGCTTCAAAGAATTTTGCCACAGCTGAAAACTCTGCTCACATCCAAAACCAGGGGCAGCACTCAACATCTTTGGTGCAGAACAAGGGCTAATTACTTTCCTCCTGGCTACTGGAGATCAGCCCATCTCACCCCAAAAAGCACATTCCTTACCTATGCAACTTCAGCTGCAACAAGAGCTTGGACATGAGTGCTGTAGGGTCACCAAACAGCCAGGGCTTGTCCCAGCAGAGCTGCAGGAGAGCAGTGAGCCCAGCTCCAGGTGAGCCACTAAAGCCAATCAGGAACTACAGGGCAGAAGCCTCCACCAACACCAACTCACTTCTGCCCTGCACTGCTGCTCAGGACACATCCAGTTTGGCAAGGAAGGAGGCCCGAAGCTCCCTAAGACACCCAAAGCTCCCTAAGAGGTTACCAGAGCAGCCTGGTCTCTATTTCTCACCCCATATGACTGACAGATTGCGTGAAAGGACAAAGCCAGCCCCGGCACAGCTGCAGAGGAATGTTTTCCTTTGGCAGAGAGGAGAGAGATGAAGTGGGTGTCACGTTTTTCCACTAAATTTTTGCCTGTCACCACAGCAGAGCCAGATCACATAAGGAAGATTGAAAGCCAGTTAGCAACACATCGCAAAAAAATAAAAGATAGTAGTTTCCAAGACACAGAGAAGGCACAGAGAGGTCACTGGCAGTATTCAGCTCCACATTTGGATGGATGGCACCTATGGGGACAGCTCCAGCAATTAAGGTCTATCCCATTTAACCACGCTATTTTTTCCCATTGCCTTCTCCACTCCCCTTCTCACCCTCTGGAGAGGGAAGGCTCATTATTTGGTGGAGTATTTGTATCCTTCTTGCATACATTTAGCAACTCAATCCAGTGACTTTCTCTTCTGCACTTGTGATCTGTGTTTGATACCTCACGGACAGAAAGAATGAGGAAAAAGTCCCTGCTCAGAAAATTCCCAGGCTGAATGTCCACCTCAGCTATGCCTAGTTAATCCCCACCATTTTTTACCTGTCTTCTTTACTGCCTATTATGCAGTTCAGTGAGGTAAAAGGGCAACATATTTGCCAGCAAAATTGTGGCCCTAAGCCAAGCTTATTCTTTGCATGCCATTCCTTTCACTTTTATGAAAGAAAAATAATTTAGCATCCAAGATAGCCTCCACTTTTCACCAACACTTGACATCATGGAGGGGTGGTGGGGCCATGGACCAATCCAACATCAGTGCTTCCTTGAACATCAGGTCTGCCTATTTTTCTGCTACTTATCCACATCCTTCTCAAACAACCCTTTTTCCTACTGCTCCTTGAACAAATACCTCCTCCAGGTAAACGCTTTCCTTCCAGTGACATCCAAATAATCATCTACTGGTATCAAATAAATACACACATGAACACATCAGGCTTACATCTAAGCACAACCCATAAATCTGCTCTGACTATTCCCACTGCACATTCCTTTAGCTCAAAATGCAGTTCCACTGCCCTTTCCCCAGCCAAACACTCCTATCGCCCTTTCACGTCACCATCAGGATCTGGGCTGCTACAGGGCAAGCTGTGTCAGGGAGATATCCCTGAAAGATAATTTCTGGCAAAAAAAAAGTAATTTTAAAACTGGATGAGCTCCCGGCCAGCTGCCACCAGAGCCTGTGGCTACATCCAGGTGCAGAACTGCCCTGTCAGGTCTTGTCACCCACAAAAAAAACACAGCCAAAAGGCATCTCCATGATTCAGAGAGAGATGAATAGGGAGCAACAGCACAAAACAATGTACCCTCCTGAAAACAGAGACGGAGAGCTCTACTGTGAGAGCACCCCTCAGGGACCCACCAGGAACCTATTCCTCTTGGAAAAAGGCAAGCTGCTCTAGGGAATCAGAGGAGTTAAAGGGGGGACCTTGTAAGCTCAGGGTCGGCAGCCCATGCAGCCTGTGACAAATGCCACCGAGGCAGGCCAGACACTCTGTGTCTGACAGCAATGTCACCTGTCAGTAACTGCTAATGTCTCACCCACAAAATGATCCTTCTTCAAAAGTGAGAGAAGCAGCCCAAGACAGGATACAGATGATGGATGGTTAAACCAAGTATTAAGAAGTGACTGGAAAACAGCTTTTGGGAATGCAGGGAGGAAGGTATACAGGCAGCAATAAGGAGAGCACGGCCTGATAACCAATATTTGGGTACAGCACAAAAAAGCAGCACCTATGTCGAAGTGCAAAGCCTGCAAGAAAACTTGCCCAGTCAGAGACAGGGAGCCACTTTCAAAGGATCGTGTCTTCAAAGCAACAGCCGAGCATCTCAGAGGGACCTTGTTAGCTGAGGGACCAAGAGAAAGTGAGCCCACAGTGACACAGAGCTCCCAGCTCTTTGGTTGGAGTAGCCAGCAAGGCACAGCATGCACCGGCCTCCTCAACAGACAGAGGTGATCCTAAAAAGTGAGACTGCTCTCATAAAAAACTGGTCCCCCTCCCAAGA
Organism: Mystacornis crossleyi; assembly: GCA_013400655.1. Classification (NCBI taxonomy): domain Eukaryota; kingdom Metazoa; phylum Chordata; class Aves; order Passeriformes; family Timaliidae; genus Mystacornis; species Mystacornis crossleyi. The sequence continues at coordinate 14,127 of VYZQ01076093.1, forward strand.
CAGGGGAAACTCACTTAGCCCCAGCTAAGAAGGGACGTTTCACATTACAAACAAAGACCTGCAAAGAGCACAAGTTCCCACCAGCCCTGTAGATAAGCTGAACAACTCCAGACACAGGAAAGCCCTGTCTGGTAACACCATAAGTGAAATTCCTTTACCCCTGCTATCGTGCACAACCTGCTCCATACGTAAGGACTGGCTTTCCAAAGGAAACATTTAGAGAGGACAGTGCACATCAGTCACGTCCATTAGGGAAAAGAATAAATAGTGGGTTTGTACATTAAATGCTGGCTCATTCTTATCTACCATGCTTCAAAGTCAGACCCAGGACAGACTAACATGTTTCCAGCTCCTGTCTTCACTGCAGATCAAGCACGTCACTATACAGTTACAGCCAGCAACTCAATACCTCCATTTTTCTAATTTTAACTGTCAGAAAACAGCAGGGTAAAGTTTCAAAGTCTCCTACTTGTGTTTATCTCAGCTTTTAGAGGAACTGTAGATCAGTTAGACCCATTACAAGTATGTGACATGTCTCTTGGCAAACTGGAGTAGTTTTCTTATTTAAATTTGAGAAGAAAAGGAGAAATGGTTTTCAGTGCAAGGCACCACGTATAACTAATTTTGCTGTTCAGCAGTGGTGATGTTGACTTTTTTTATTGATATGTGAAGTCATTGACAGAATTTAACACTACTGCTTTGTATGAGATCTGTATACAACTATTTTAAAATCTCACTTTCTCATTTCCCATCTTTACTGCAATTTTGGAAAAATCTTTGCAAGTACTGACTGTACAAATATTTTACAGAAAGTCAGCTGCAGATGTATAGAGGAGAAAGAATGAGGGATTTCAGCTTTATGGTTTGTGGGCAACAGACCAAATCCCATGTGCAAATAAATGAAGTAGCTCTCCCCCTAGCAGAATGAAACAAAAATTGGATCCAACTATATTGACACCAGAGATCTACATGCAGCCACCACACAATAAGACACAGCCAGCTCCACATCCATACCCACTGCAGTAACCGCAGCTTTCATTAAATACACACAGATTGTAAAAATCCAGCACTGTCATTCATTTAAAATAATGACTGCTGTACTCCAGAAGCTCGAGGCACTCCCTGGCAGCTCATCCAGAGGCTACTTTTCTGCAGAAGTCATTAGAAACACAAAGTAACAGCACCACGGTTTTTGTGGCAGAGGAAATGAGTCACCAGGCAAGCTCGGGAAGGTTCAGAGGTTTGTAACGGGGAGGAAAGAAGGCCAGCTCAGAGTTTCCCGAGCTCATCTTAGATGACAATCACAACCCTGACCATTAACCTTCACCTTTGGTTTTGCTTTCACAGGGAGACAGAAGCTTGGTAGCTAGGGCCTGGGAAGCCTCGTCCTCTCATGCCAACCTACACTACAGCCTTGCCCCAGGGTTGAGCTGCCCAAAGCACGGCCAGCGACATGGAAACGGGATCACAGGGCTCAAACACCAGTCAGACAACAGCAGCAGCAATGTAACATTTCACTAACTTCAATTCTTGAATTCCAAGCTCAAGAGTCAGGCTCTTTAACGAATAAACCATTTGGGCTACTTAGCATTTGAAGTTATCTTCCAGTTAACCATTCATCCAGACAGCCAGGACATAACATCCAGGAATTTAGTCCTAAATATCTAAGCCGGTTGCTGTCCCCATGTACCTGTAGGGCAGCTGCAGTTCTACATCTGCCATGCCAAGATCACATCCATTATTACATTTGGCTGCATTTTGCTACCGTCTGGAAGCAGCAGCCAGTGTGTTAAAACAGCCACGAAAATGGGGGGGAAAATAAAACTGCCTCCTCAATATTACATGAAGAGGTTTTAAACGTCAAAGGCTCCTAAGAACCATCTGCCTTTCAGCCCCCATCCAGCAATGGGACAGGTAGTTGGCATTTCACAGCACGTTTGTCAGACTCATCCATCTGCATCAGATCTGGCACGTGTCACAGAAAACACGGTCCCAGCTGGGCCACGTCCAACCGCAGATCAATTCCAGATCAATTCGCAGATCAAGTCCCACAGCCGCCAGCAGAGCTCTCCCTCTTCAAGCCCACCTGTGTGTTACAGAAAGCAACAGCAGCAGCAAGAAGCTGGAGGTTTTGCCACAGGGCCACGCTCCTGCTCCCCTTGAGCAGTGGCAGGTGTTGTGTTTCCCTTCTGTTCGACCACCAGGAAAAAGAAAAAGCACAGAATAACAATAATAACACTAATAACAATAATAACACTGCCTTGCACAGTGCCAGCACACGGCACTACCGACACAGTCACAACAAGCTACAGCACAGATGAAGATTATATAATACAGACACGAGACACATACCATAAACACGCCTCTGGGAAACCTTTCAGCCTTTTCTTCGACGGGAAACTAAACCACTCTGGAAAAATAACTGCTATAAAGCTATCTGGCATCCAGGTGAGCACTGTGAGGCCTTTAATGAGCCACCTCAAGGACTGCTGCCTGCCAATAACAGAGCTGAGCTCCTCGAGGCCCCACTTTCTCCAGGTACAGCCGATGATGTCACTGACAGCACCAGCGGAGTGAGGGAACAGCTCCTCACACAGCTCCAGGCGCTGGTGAAATCATCAGCTGTTAAAGAGAAATGTAAATCCCCAGGAGGTTGGATTTCAACCCTGGTAATTAAGGCAGGCTGGATCAGTTTAAAATAAAGGTCAAGTTTTTCAGTGTATGCATACTTTCACACTTCTCTGCTAGCGTCAAATCAACAAGAGCCAGGAACAGCCTTTTTGGGCGTAGAAAGGTTAAATTTTAACCTAAAATATACACAAGGCAGTTGGCACAGAATTCTCACCCTCACCAGTCTATACACACTGGTCTGACTGTGGAATGACACTGATCCTTCTTTCTGCTTTTGAGCTCTCCCCTCAGTCATTATCATCATCATCATCCTCTCCCTCCTCCCCCTTGCCAGTCCAGCTCGTGCTCCGAGAGCTGCGTGACTGTCCCAGAGACCTCCCCGAAGCCCACGGTTTCCTTGGATGCAGACCTGCACATCCAGCTAAGGGACACCTCGGGAGTGGGTGAAGACCAGGAGATGCAGTTGGACACGTGTTCCTTGGCTGTGAGGGTGACAGACAGCACAGGGCGCGGGCACTCCCTGCAGAGGGAGCACAGGAGGGTCTCCTCATCCATCCCAGTCTTTTCAAAAAGACCCTGCAGTAAGTTTACAAACACAGCAGAGTAACTGGGTCAAACCGGTCCTCCCAGATGGAAAGCATAACCCAGGAGAACAGATGTTTCATCCAGAGAGCTTGTTTGTTTGTTTTTGGTTT
>VYZQ01076132.1:0-10141 GCA_013400655.1 Mystacornis crossleyi
GTAAAAATAGCACACCGCAACATGCTACGATGCTGCCATCTGCTTAAGTTCCTTCAAATACATGTGAAAACCCCTCTCAATAAATATGTGAGGGGAATACACACTTATTTTCAGGGACACTGCAGTAATTCAACAATGGTTTCTTGACCCACCATACATATATATCCATATGTGTGCATGTGTATATACATATATAGATATGGCTGTGCACACATATAAACATAGACATAAACAGATATCTGTAAGACTTCTTGGGAAACAGAAAGATAAGGAGGCAGAAAACATGAGGAGCCTAAAGCCAGTACATAAAATAATTGCTTCTCTGAGACGCCTAAAGCCAGAACATAAAATAATTGCTTCTCTGAGAGCCTCCCACATTTTTCCACAATAAAGTCAACACCACTGAGGTCAGAAGAACCAGCCCAAAGCAGCAGCGAAACCTGCAACAGTGGAGCAGAGACAACCACAGACAGGGAAGTAAAATGCATAAGGCAAGCAGCAGATTGGCTTGTACACACTGCCATCAGAGTTCTACTATGGCATTTTTTGTGAGTTCTGATTCCCAGGTATAGTGAAGGAATCAGAGCTCAGCTCCTGGTGCCCCTCGGACACAGTGCAGAGACAGGGAGCCTGGCACAGGTGGGAGACAGGCAAACTTCATCTCAGGCTTCCAAAGAGTTACTGCACTCATAGGCAGGACGAAATGGTTTCCAAGATCACAGAGCTTGTTTGCTGTGGAGAAGGGGCCTCCTTTTTTTGATGGTACATTTCTGAGATGTGAGAGCAAGAGAACCACCATTTTCAGGAAGAAGAAGGACAGAAATGCTAATTATTTCCATGCTCCCCCTCTTTCTCCAGCACCCTCAAAACCATCAGCTCCTCTTTAGCATCCCCCTCCCCAGCTCCAAAAAGGTAATTTCAAAAGATTATTCCTAGAGACAGCAGGGTGTGTGTACACTGAATGAAGGCGACGCTGCATTCCTCCTGGGGAGATAAGGAGGTGAGGGGAGGAATTCTTTCCCCTGCGTGTCTGTGCATGACCCAGACCCAAAGAGCAGCAGTGTGTGACTGGCAGCTCCCCAGCAGATGACTCTGAAGTGTTTGAATGCAAGTCAGGGTGGCAGAAATGATCAGCCAAAAAGCTTCCCTGCAGCCAGCCCGTTCAGACCTCTGGGGCACAGTGAGAGCCCAGGGCACAGCCCCGTGGGAGGCCTCCCTGCCTGCTTGGTGACCTGCCTGCTTGGGTTTTACAGAGAGCTCAGGCCCTCAGTGCTGAAGTATCTGACTCTGGGGTGTTCTGAAGAAAAACCGCCAAGGTGTGCTGGGGTATGGGAATGTGGGCACAGGCCCACAAACACTCATACACTTCCCTGACACACTCTGCTCCCAGTGATGGGAAGCCCACCACACATTCCTGCTTCTAGGTACAAGCAGGGATCAGCCATGCCTTGCTCACAACACGCTACTGGCTTAGGGAGCAAACACCCTCACTCATCGTATTCCTGAGGCAGCAGTGACTGAACAGGAGATGCAGTGTATTGGCTGCCAAACAATTGATACACACCCAGCTCCTGTCACCTGCCCTTAACCAGTCTTGCTGGTGCAGCTATACTGGCAAAACTCCCCACCACAGCAAAATCCACCAGTGGAATCAACACATCAGACAAGCAAAATCAGCTTTGTTTACCCAGTGCTTTTATACTGGTATAACTGGAAAGAATTTTCCAGTGAAGCATAATAATTAAAATCCAACAAAGAAACAAATCTTTGCCATCAAAGTCCTGTGCTGTGCAGCTGTTGACAGTGTGAGGTGTCTGATTTGAGGTCCCCTGCAAAGCAGGCACAAAGGACTGTTTAATTACCGGTGAAAAACTCTCAATTCTGGCGTGAAGTATATGTGGATTTCACTGTTCTTTGGCTGGAGTAAGCAATCAAAAATATTGTAGGCAGCTGGAAATGGAGGCAGAAAAGCAGAAGAGAGCTCTGAGCATGAGGCTTCACTCACCGTTACTCTGAGACTAAGTGGCCTCTGGCCTGGAGACCCTCCAAGCTGAGGGATACACCCGTGCAGGAGCATTTGGTGTCTAACAGCCAGGTCAGAGACAGGAATTTCCCCTGTTTGCACCATTGCTTGAAATACCTGTTACAAAACCAGAGCATAAGAATCACTTTAAATGAGAGTAGGAGCCCACCTAACACAGCACCTGATCTCTGATGGCCCAGAGAAGGAGTTAACAGGGTAAGCACAGAGCTGTCACTCCATAGCACAGCCTTATTTTGCTTTTTTTTATGGTTTCCATTTGCAAATTGCCTAATTTTAATGCCTGTATGTCGAAATCAGAATTAAGCACGGCCAAAAAAATGAAGCTTGAGGAGAGCTAAATTTCAGAAAGCTGATGTTGAGGTTCCTATTTTAAGTCCAGTCAGATTTAGGGCTGCCAATCAAAGGGTCACATTTGCCTTCAAAGGCTGCTGTGCTGTGAGGGATTTCCTGATGCTAAGCACCCTGGCTTAGCTGCCCATTGCTGCGGCGGGCAGAGACCAATCACGCCGACATATCAAATACCCGGCAGCTTGGTGCTCTTGTCTGGGGGATATGAAAAAATATTTGCCCTAATCTCATTTTCCAAGGGATGGTGCAGCCTCACAGTGCAGGAGATGCTCTCTGGAAGGTCCTGTCCCCAGGGTCCCTTGCTGGTCTCTGCAGCAGCATCTCTCCAGAGGTGCCCCTCCACCTCAGCAGCCCGCACGTGAGGACACCGGAGGTGGTGAGGGACTGCATTGTGTTTCCATGGTCCCACTCTCTCCAGGGGAGGTTTTTGATCAGCCAGCACAGCTAAGGGGAGGGAGGTGGGTGAGTCCCTGCATGGGTGCCCCGGGAAGGGGTGAGCTCAGCCCAGGGCAGCTGCAGCATCGACGGAGCAGCCAGGGCAGAGATCTCCCCCACACTTCCCCTCTCCCCCATCACCTTGCCAAAGATTTTACAATTACTTTTATGAGTTTCCCCAAGGGAATAAAAAGATTAAGGCATGAGTAACGAAACCAGAGGCATGCGGAGTCTGGCCATGGCACAGGGACCAGCCCAGGCTCCCACCTGCACAAGAGGGGCTGCTTTGATGCCTGCAGCGTGCAGGAACTCCCATTTGGATTACTGGAGACCGTTTTCTCCAGGAATTTCACCACACCTTATGCTCCCACCATGCTATCCTCCATTGCAAACCTGACCCCAGACAGGAGCACATCTCACCTTGTCCGCCCAGGGATTGCCAGCTTTTCTCAGCTCACAGTGCATGAGTAGCAGTGGATATTCATAGGGAGAAAAAATGTTTTCAGAGGTGAGTTTTGGCACCCCACCCATTCGCCAGTGGAGGGGAATTTTGGATTCTGATCTGGTTCCAAAGTCTGCACAACCAACCCCTTTACCAGAGCCACAGTTGCCCAGCTGCTTACAACAACACAGCCTGTGGGTAAAACCCACCTTTCTGGGTGGTATCAAATCCATGTTAGAGGAACAGACACTCACAAAGAAGGAGGTGAAGTGTCTCTGGAGGAGGCACAGCACAGACAGGCCAGGGGAGGAGAAACTCCATGTTGGTCTCTTTGAAATACCTCATTTCACATGTAACTTTGGCATGGATGACCACCAAGCCTGCTTTGAAGGGCCAAAAATAATACATGTACATCACACCTGTGAGAAAAACAGGCATCAACAAAGACTTCCCTGTACAGGTTGTGCTTCACTTGGGAACAACCTGCTCTGAGTGACTCCACATTCCAACCTCAGAAATCAGAATTTCCAGGTGCAGCTAGAACCTGCCAAGGTTCTGAGCACAGGCAGCCCTTTTCAAACTGGGACTGGAGATGTAAACCAGTCTGCAGACCCTCCAATCCAGCTCCCCGTGCCTGCATGGATGGTCCGCTGGGAAGCCTCGGTGTGGGCAGGGTGTGCAACACCTCCCTGCTGGTATCTGAAATCAGAGTGCAGCGAGGGGCTCACCCACAGCCATAACTGGTGAGGAACAATCTGGGGAGGGGAGAGCATTCCAGGGTGCTGTGACAATCTATATTTATGGGAATACAATACCCACAGGAATACACCAGGGACTCTCCCAGCTGGCGGAAACGGAGCAGCTCCTGCAATTACACTCGACACAAGAGCGAGAGGATGCCAGCCAACACCTGCCCTGTGTTTGTACAGCACCACAATACAACAGCTGCTGTGTGCCCCCTGCACCCCAGCCCTCCTGGAAGGTAAATATACTGATACAGGATAACCCAAAAATCTCGGCACCTAGAGCGTACACTCAATGTCATTGCTGGGCTCTGAAAAGGACAGGCACAGGGATTTGAAACAGGTTCCCTAGGATGGAGCTACCAAAATACTGAGGCCCACAGGTATTTTCTTCTCTGAAAGCTGCATCTCTTCCTTCTTTCCTTCAAGTGAATGTGTTATTGCAAAAGCCTAGTGAAACTCTGAAATCACACATGAACGAGCTCTAGGAAACAAAGCCACAACTTAGAAACAAACACTAATTGCAAGAGAAGCAGAGGCCTCTAACAAGCTGAGCAAAGCCAAATTCCAGCCCAGGTGAGCTGCTCTGGGGCAGTGTGGGCACACACAGCCCTGCTAGTGCCTGCACAGAGCAGGAGCTGCTGTGGGTGGTGGAGGGGTTGCATGCAGATGTTATTCCAGTGTATGATCTGGAGAAACAAGACACGCAGTAATTCAAGAACAGAGCAACACTTTGGTGTCCTAAGAGAGACCACACAGTCTCACACTGTTGTGCAGGAGAGCTGGGCCATGCCCTCAGCTCTGTGCTGGCTTTCTCTGCAGTGCTGGTTCCCTTTGCTCATCTCCTGCACCCACAGCCCCCTCCCCATCTCCCCAGCACTGCCTCTCATCCCTCACCCTGCTCCTGTGCCATGGTGTGTTAGGCAGGGAGAACTTTGCTCTCCTCCAGAGTATGAGAGGTTATCTCACACAACCCCAAACAAAAACTCGCAAACTCTCACCTGAGTGTTTTTAATCACTGTTTTGATGATCAATTTCTCCCCCATCCTCCTTTGCACCCTGCATTAGGTGTGAGAGGCAGTCGCGCCAAGCGCCAGACCCTTTCCTGGTTTCAGATGATCAAGGGACCAGCAGCACAATTATATTTAAAGAAAATGAGCAATAGAGAGAAATAGCCCAGGTTTGCTCTGGGCAGATGGATTCTGCCAAGTTACAGCACACAGCACTTAATCCACACAAAACCCTGCTAAATTTAGTGAACTAGACTCAGTGAAAAGCCAGGTAAAACTGCCAAAATACATCCCCCTGGGAGGCATGACAGACACTACCCAAATTTCCATGGGACAAAAAGCTAATTCAAAGCCAGAACTCATGCACAAGGATACCAAGAAGATCTGTTGATTTCACTGTGTACCTTCAGTGCAGTTTCAGGAGATGTATTTCACCAAGAAAAAACTGGGATGAGCTGAAAGAAAAAAAACTCAACAAAGGGGAGTTCCCTGCTGTTGGAACCCTGATGTTGGTTGCAGAGCCCTGACCTGAGCACAGCAAAGCACCAAATGCTCCCACTTCACAGCCAAGCTAAGAAACCAGCTCATCAGTTGGTTTTTATTGCGCTGCTATTACTTGTGTGGTGAATTCCAGGTGGGGAATGTAACAGAGACAGGCCAGGACTGCCTCGCTCATGGTGAAGTTCAGGTGCAACATGTAGCCCATAATGAAGAAGCCTGTGGAGTTCCACCCTGGGATCACTGCTGAGTCATGAAGGTTTGTGTGGTGCAGACACAAGGTGGGACGACTGGCAGCATTTGTTACCTTGGGGGAGAAGACGGATTTTTAGCCCAGATCTGGAGATGGTAAAAATACACCAGCCAAGTTTATTCGTGTTAGCAGCTGGCTTGGCTGTTGAAATCCTTGACTGGGGTGTTGGTTGCAAGTAGGGTGAGTTGTGCAGCTTTGTCTTCCAGATGGAACTCAGCAAGCCAGATTCTCCATACCCATCCCCTCCCCACCTCGCCCCAGAGGATGGAAGGAAGAAAGAACAAGGGAAGGGGATGTACACAAAGGAAGGAAAAGTACCGGAGCAGTGTACTTCGCTGAGTAGGGCACCAGAAGGGCTGGGTTGTTACTACATCTGCCAGCTGTCTGCTGTGTGACTTTAGGGGAAGTCGTGTCATTTCTCCACCTCACTCTTCCAGTCTGCACAAGTATTTAGAAGACAGTGTTTGCAAACTAAAGAACAAAAGTCCTATACATAACAGGCCTACTCAAGCCCAAGTAACTTGCGTGTATTCAGAAAATACACTGTTTTCTTTGGTCACAGCTGTTACACACGTGTAAAGCCCAAATGTGTACACTGGTCTGTCAGTCCTTGTAATGCTACACCACTGAAGTGGACAGTGTAGCAGAGAACAGCATCCAAATACGATGGAGAGCCTAAAACTCCCCCTCACTACCTCAACAAGCAGGTGATCAGTGAGCAATCATGCAGCTTGGCTGTATGATTTGGGTCTGCTGGTATGTTTCTATCAGGCAGTGACCTTATGGGCAGGCATCCCTGCAGGTTTTTCAACAGCAGACAAATCAGTCACAAGCTCAGATTTGGCACTGTGGTGGAGATGGCAGCTGAGATAGTACCAGGCAGGTGTACACATCTGGAGCAATGAACACAGGGAAGACACTCAGACCCTTCCCTTCCTAAGGGATGCTGTGCATTGCTTGGATCTCTTAGGGCACTGATCCACCAAGACCAACACCACCTGCACTGACATACTCTCGAAAGAGCTGCAAATATGTCCCTGCTTTGCTGGAGCAAAGGCTGAGTAAAGGAGCAAGGAGTGCAGAGGGTGTCCAAAGGCAGCCAGGAGTAAGTGTATGCTCAAGCAGCTCAGCCAAAACAGATCAACAGGCACTAAAATGGGAGAGTCCCCATGGAGAGCCACAGTAAACAGAAAGCTGCTGAAAGGAATGGAATGTGCAAGTGAGCAGCTTTCCCCAAGATATGATCTGAATCAACCTGAAGCAGCCGCAGCCAGATGCACCATCTGCTCAGAGCAATCCACAAGGACATCGCGGTCGACAGTGTCAGAACCAGCAGACAGATCAAGGAGAGTTAATACAGAACATATCCCTGAGCCAGCTGGCAGAGAGAGATTATGGAAGACCTTCAAAAGGGCTGTCTAAGGACCATGCCTCCTGCTTGAGCCAGACTGGAATTTATCAGTGGCATCGTATATGCAGGTGTGACTGCCACTATAATGCAATGGCTCTCCAGGGGGGAAGGAATGACAGGATGGACGTCAGACAGCAGCTGACAAGTCACCCAACAAAAGAGATGGCTGCTGTGAGACACAAGATGGGCCATCCCATTCCAGTGCTCTAACAAAGCAATCCAGCAGTACAGAAGCCCTGGCAGAGGATATGGTTTCACAAGTATCATTGGTACACCTGCAAGCAGGCCACTCAATCAGATGATAAGGGTAGCAATGAATTCACATCACATTTCTAAAAGTTCACCTACTTGGTGTGATCTCCAGGGAGCTCCCACGAGACGCAGGACGTGGCCAATACAAACACATGGCTCATGAGTAGTTCACAATCCAGGGTGTTGTCCGATCTCACCATCTGCTGCCTCTCTCTGGAAGGCACAGGTTACCTCTGCTTTTCTTTTCCTCTTGTCACCTCCTGCAACAACAGATGCCATTTCTGAGAGCTTGTGGGCAGACAGTGCAGCTCCTCCTGGGCCTGTCACACAAGAGGCCATTGTGCTGCAGTGCTACAGCAAGGAGAGCACACAGGATCAGCCAGCAGTGGGCTGGCACTGCCCACTGCTCTGAGCCTCACCTCCCTGCACGCTGCTGCCAGCACAGGTTTGGACCGTCACTCCCACACACATGGAGCCCTGAGGATGGAACATGGAAGAGGCCTTGTCCTCACCCCAAGGACCGGGCAGTGTGTGTGACTCCCTCCCAGACACCCTCGGGTTGCTCAGCACTCTGCCCACCACCATTCCTCAGGTGTCTGAGGTCCAGCAGACAGAAGAGCAGTACGTCCCTCCTGTTCACAGGACAGGCATACAGGGGATTTTCTCTTTGCACCTGAGCTCCTCTGCATGCTTCACACACCAGTGTGGTTGTCTGAGGTAAAGGGGGAAACAGAGGGAGCTGTATTACAAGCCCAGTTTCTGAAGGATTTGGAAAGAGGACAGGCATTAACGGGGAAGGTGAGAATTGCACCTCTTTTCCTTATGGGATGGTTATATCACCAACAACATGGATAATGCCTGAAACAGGCAGCTCATGACATGTTTGCAGTATCTCAGGAGTAAGATGAGTCAGTGCAAGAAAAACAAACAAGCAAACAAACAAGCAAGGGCTGGAGGCCAACCAAGGGCTAATTAGCACTGTACAGCATTTGCCAGAAGAGCCCCCTGCTGAGCTACAGCTTCTCCTGGCAAAGGGAGCCGTCAGTCTGTCCAGACAAATCACATCCCGCAACAGCTCCCAAGCAGCAGAGGACCAAGAGGGCTCTCCCGGGGGTGCCCCTCTTGCTGTCCCCCAGGACACCCTCCACAGCACCCTGCAGGGCCAGGTGCCCTTTCTTCTTCACTCCCTTAAGACAAGGCCATGCTGTGAAAACACTTAGGTTGACGAAATGCAGCTCACTGGAGGACAAACCTCTTGTGGCAACCTGGCTTTTAAGAAAGAAATGTGGAAATTTTACAGGTCTTCCTGGAAAAGTTGGAGTGTCATGAGCTGTTTGCAGCAGAGCCAGGGGACACCAAGGTGGCTCAGTGCCACCGAGTGCAGCCCTGCACAAGGGCTCAGCTGCACAACATCTTCATGCTTGGCTTGTTCAGCTGATCTCATTCATGTACAGAAACAAGGCAGGCCCTGGGAACGCAGTGTATTTACTGTGTTTGAGGTACGTTTTAAAAGCCTGATTCCAACAGCATTAAAATTAAATAACTTGGCAGAGAGCCTATAAAAGAGATTGTATTTCAAGACCTAGCAAGACAAGAAGATGGTTCATACAATTATGCTGACAGTAAAATGCTGAACTTAATTATGACTTCAGCAGTGATGACATATTTGCGATGATTAAGTTCAAGATCTGCAGATAATAGGACATGGATAAACTGCTGGGTTCCCTGGACTCCGTTTTTTACTCTCTTCCCCTCCTCTCCGCAAAGGAAAAAATCCTGCCATATGCCTCAGTCAATGCTCTCCCAGTAATGTTCAACTTCTCCTAATAAATTTAACAAAGGAACAAGGAAGAAAAATACTATGAGGAAATGAAGTTCATGTAAATTCTGTCAACATGGGCATCTCGGCCAAAGTGAGAGGTCCTGCAAGGGGGTGGTTTCCTTTTGCTATGATGCAGAGCCACAAATTATGGGCACAAAGGAGAGAGGATCCAACCAGACAACACAAAGCCACAGAGAATCAAGTGTCACCACTCCCAGAGAAGCTTGCTAGGTAGCAAGTTCAGGAGACTTTCTCCTGGAGGCTCACAAAATATATTAGTTTCATGTCACCCCTCCTCTCTTTCACTGGCTACTTGTGTCGCACAAGTGCTAAGGACAGGTGTTGTTACTGCCCCAGGGTCTCCTGCGCCCAGCACTGCACACACTGCACCAGCCTGCTGCTGCCCAGAAAACCTTGCCTTGCTTCTATTCCAAAATCCTGAGTGGGTTCAAACAAAATTCCAGCCACCTTGGCCTGCTAGAATAGCTCTGTCCCCCTGCACCCACCCCCTGGTCAGGGGGCAAAAGTGACTCCTTTCCATCTATTCCCCTTCCTGAACAAATAATCTTCATATTGAGATCATACTTCCTGAGGAAACAGGAGCACACAGCCTCCATCTAGATCTGGGTTAGTGTGTCAAACAAAAATCACCAGGTATTTTGATCCAGAAATTCTTGCAAACTCTGACAGCATGCTGGCAGTCTTATCAGAGTGAACAGAGTGACTGAAAAGTCTTTTGGAAGGGACCTGTGGAGGTCCGTGGTCCGAGCCTCCTTGAAGCATGGCCATTGCCAACAGTAGATCAGGGTGTCTGTAGCTTTCTCTAACTGAGCCTCAAAAGCCACACAGGAGGAAGATTCCCTGACCTCTCTGGGCAACCTGT
>VYZQ01076248.1:0-17521 GCA_013400655.1 Mystacornis crossleyi
AAAAAAAGCAGTGTGCTTCTCCATCACTGTACTGCCCCAACAGTCCCCTTTTCTTTACAGCAGCAACTAAAACACAAGTTTCACCAAAGCAGACAGACTCCTGTCACAGTACTTCGTCAAAAAAGCCTCCAAAAGAAGGTGTTTCTTGGGAAAGTGGGTTTTTAATTTAAACAGATATTGTCTCAAAGGCTACCACCTCAATGACTGACATGGAGCGACATAAAATATCTGATAAGTTTATAAAAGTACCTTGAATTATAAAACTCTAAAGAAGCTGACCTGTTAATGGGCAGCATGTACAATGCCCACTGCAAAACCAGGACACAAAGCCTTTGAGAAGCTATTTCTTCACTGCTTCAAAAACAAAAAAACCACAACAGCTTCACACTCACCTGCTTTTATAACACAGGTTCCAGCAACAAAATCTTCTTCCGTATTTCTTTTATCATATCAGCAAGAACACTTACTCCTTTTTGGTCCACTCAGCAGAGAGTATCATTCCCATAACACAGGTTCTAAGTTTTCTGTCAGAATTTGACACACCATAAAGTCCTCTGTGCATATAAACTATGCTAATCCTATATGCACATACCCTCCACACCACACACAGGTGCACAACGAACCTGTCTGGGTTACAACAGATGAGAAACATTTTGGATGCTGCAATACTTTATAACAAGCATTTTACAGAAAGCAGCAGCAACAGGAGTACTAAGGTTGTGATGATCTGCTGGTTTAAGTTCAATGATATCAAGAGGAAGACAAACTTAGTCTAAATTAATCCAATGAAGTTGAAAAACAGGCCCTCAGACTTGCAAGCCTGATTTCATGGGAACCACAGAAAACTGGAAAAGTTATTCTAAATATTTCATTCATTATTGCAATCAGAGCATCTCTCAAAGTTTTTCAACCCAGGTAAGATGTTCAGCTGGACTGATTTTTGTACTGATCTAAACTTCTCCCTTTCCACAACTGTTAAGAACAGCCCACCCACTACACTACACTAGGTCTTGGCAGGTAAGGTTCATCCAGATGCCTCAGGACCAAGAAGGAAGATGACTGGTGGGCAAACACTCCTGGAAAAGCAGGAGACGGTGGGAGAGGCTGTGAATAACCAATACCTAATACCTGCCTGCCCGCTGAAGCACACTAATTATAGAGAATAATTGAACAACTGCTTTCCTGACTCAGGGAGGTGCAGATAAGAGGCATGGGCCTTCTCATACCTCGGATGGGAGTTTGGAGTGCTCTCAGCTGGCAGCAATGCATAGGAAAAAGTCACTGGCTGTGACAATTAACAGCTTCATTTTAAGTCTCTTTTGTTCAAGTGAGTGACTCTTCCACTCAGACATATTACATGAAACAACCCTTCCTCAGCTAAACATATTTATTCAAGGCACACAGCTACAATCTGAATGTAAAACCCACAGCCCTTGATGCTGGGAAGCAGCCACACTGTGTTTTAACACTGTGGAGTTAAAGGTGCAAAGTGGACAAGGGGTCCAGCGTCCTCCTGCAACCCCAGCAATACTTCACTGTATCAACTCATTCTTTTTTAAAACCAGATTCTCAGGGAAACTCAAAAACAAAGCCATGTGCCAGCCTGCAGAGGAAAAGGAGAGATGGCTACAGAATGAGTTACTTCAGGACATGCACAGACATGTGAAAAATGACCTTGAACTGAGGGTAAGCAGCAAATCCTTCAATGAGATGTAAAGTAAGGTATGGATAGATTTCATTTAAGAAGTTGTTTACTAGCAACATTCCAGGAAAAATGTATTTCAATTAACAGACCTATGTTGGTTTTATCCACAGACTGCCCACTCAATCACCATTTCTCAGAACTGGATGCATGGTGGGAATTGAATCTCTTTGTGGGAACAGGTGTCAGCATTTGCTGGAGTTGTGTGCAGTTCTGCCTTGCCTCTGTTCCAAACACAACACAACCTTCATTAAAACCTCTCTTCATTAAAGCATCTCAGTTGTGAGATTTTTGTGCCACTTGCTGCCAGAATTAAAAAAAAAAAAAAAAAGACACTTTTTTCTATAATATACTTTACACAGCGGCTAAAAAGAGACTGCTTGCATAACAAGTCTTATGCAATTTCCCAAATAAATTTCTACCTTTGTAGGGGGGAAGATTATGATGACTTGAAGATTTTCAAGGCTGCAGATTTGGCTTCAAAAGCTGAGAGTCCACATGCCATTCAAAATCTTACTGATAATTATTGCCACCACCTCAGCACCCAGAGATCTCATCCAGAACAGTGCCCCACTATGTAGTAACAAAAGTCAACCTGACGAAATACACAATTTACCACCAGAGTATATTCTCTAAAGAAGAGGCTGATACCAGGTAAAGAAAAACAAACCTAAAAAAGTCACCATTGAATTTTTTTAACTTTATGAACCATCTTCAGCCTGGAGTACTTTGCCAGAGCAAATACAGTAGTAAAACGTCTCACGTGGAAATCCTAGGCTAAGAAAAAGCCCACCAAAATACCATGCAACTGCATGATCACCATGAAGATGTTTAAAAAACAAACAGCCTAAACAAGCAGGTACTTTAAGTCACAAACAATCCAAGTAACTCATAGAGAGCAAAAACAGAAGTAAAAAATGAAGCCCAAGCAGCAGCACAGAGAAAAATAAGAGAGCTAGGGACTTGTCCAACAGACAAATCTTGACAAATATTTTCACGGGTCTGAAAAAATGTTTCTTCTCTTTAATTCTGTTTGTCATGTTTGTGATTTGGCCCTTTCCCTCGGCTGGCGTTTCTCTGCTCTCCACTCAGCCCCCAGCGCACAGGGCTGGCAGTGACACCGACCCTGCTGAGGAACAGGAACAGCCTTGGGCACCAACCCCTGCTCCAGCTGCTGCTCCAAGCGGGAGTCCCAAAGCCCCACCCGGGGCACAACTGCAGCCTTGGAGCTGCACTGGGAACGTGCTGAAAGTATCAGTGATTCAGAAAGGAAAAGAAGCCTTAAACTCGTTTCCACTGAAAATTGAAGAGGTCCACTGCATGTTTCAGATCTTGGAGGCCCAGGGGATTTTCAGCAACAGCTTCAGCTGGGTATCAGGGAGCACAAGAGGGACATCAAGCCTGGCAGGGGCAGCATCGATCCCACCAGAAACTAGAGACATTAAATTACACTTTCACAACTGAGCTAATCAGCCTCATTCCAAACAGAAGCTGCATTTATCTTCTCAGAACAGCAGAGTTTTTTCTTAATTATCCAAGGTCGGTGGCAGTGAATATTGAGCAAACTGACTCAGGAAAGCAATGTAGATAGAAAACAGGAGGGCAGGCAGCCTTACATTTGCTTAGCAGTAGTGTCCCATTTTAAAATAAAGTAGTTCTTTTTAGAGACGAGAATTACTTTCTAATTAATCGCCAACCAATCACCAATCACATTTGATAAGGTACCTTTTTAGAAACAGAAATACTAAGTTCTGTACCAGCAAAATTCTCCCCTTTTCACAGAATCACATAGGTTGGAGTAGTCCTTTAAGACTGAGTCCAATCCGGCACTGCCAGGTCCACCACTAAAGTATGTCTTCAAACACCACACCTACACATCAACTAAGAGCAAAAAACGTTTTTAGATGTGGGGTGCAAAGGTTTAAGACAACTGAAGTGTTCAGCAGTCAGCTAAAGGAAAAAAATTACATTAATTTTTTATCAAACTCACCTAGAATTAGAGCAACACCTCAGAATTTTGATCACCATCTCTGTGTGCTTAGGATATTCCCAGATGTTAATATAAGAACCTTGAAAGCATTGCACCTCCAATCCAGTCCCTACAAGACAGGAGGTCTGAGGTGCACAGGCTCACCTGCTGCCTTGCTGAAATACACAGCTTTGCCTGACAGGTTTGAGCTTGTCACAAAGCAGAAACTATTCTGGAAGGCTCAATAGCCATTTCAGCTCCCCTAAAAACACAAGTGGTTATGGGCTGACAGGTAGTGCAAAGCAGAAAGGTATTGCATAATTGCCCTGAAATGTCTATTCAAAAACTCCACAACAGAAATGCGTATTATTCTCAGGAGCTGGAGAGTTATTTCATGTGGCATCCATAATTACACAGCAGCTGAAGATTTCTGCAAACACAGAAGCAAAGAATAGTTCCAACAAGCCTATCATGAGCAGGGTTCTTGGTTTGACCATGGCCTGATGAGGACATCAGAGAAAAGGGAAGGAAGGGGAAAGGAGCAGAAAGGTGCCTCCACAAGTCTTGAGATGGAACTGACACATCAGGAATAAACCTGTGTCCTGGGACAAAAAACACCACCCTTTAAATGCACAGTGGTCCTCAGGCAATGCACGGATTGCACGGGGCTGTGTTTCTTTCCAAGCTACATCCTGGCTTCCTAAGCTTGTTGGGTACATTATATAACTATTAATTACACCGCTGTTCGGCGTGCTTTTAACTGCAATGATTCAAACTGCTTCCAGGAGCTCACTAATCCAAAGTACAATCCTCTTGACAGCAACTGACAGATTCGGAATATTCAGTTCTAGCTGAAAGGAAGACAAATCAAACCCCTCATCTGCCTGCTGCAAAAAGAGCCAGGATTCCTGCTGACCAGACCCACAGCTCCGTCAGGGGCTGGGACACGCTGTCCACAGGGCAGCTCTGCGAAGCAGCAGGAGCCAAGCTCTGCTAACACAGCAGAGGAAGACTTCTTCCCAAAGGCCACCTTCAAATTTACAGGGAAAAGAGAAAATTGGGTCTGGTTTGCGTTTCCTCACAGGCACTGAAAGGTTTCAGCCATCAGGCAGACCCAGCAGACACCCTCCTCAGACGTGTGCTCTGCCCGTGCCCTTCCCAGCCACTCTGCCAGCCGGAATCTCCCCTGCAAGCTCCAACACAGTTCTATATGCATTATTTATCCCTCTTGCTAAGTCATGCGGTGGGGTAATTACTTAACTATTGTAATGATATTTTGCAATGGCTGTCCTCTGTTATACTGGTTTTCATGAGTTTACTTTTGCTGCGTGTATTGGGAAAAGAGCATATTTTCCTGGAGTATAAAAAAGCTCAAGTTTGACAGCCATTTCAAGCCTAAGAGCTGGATGTCAAATTGAATTTTTAGAATTATCAATGTATTCTTAATTAAAACAATGTTAATATATTATTGGATTTCTGCTGTATCTGCTAAAAAGCAAAGACGTTTTTTCATTAATCTAATGAAATATAAAAAGATATTAACTATTTGTACATATTAATGACAAAGCTTTTCCTTCCAAAAGAATGTTGTTTTCCTCTTAAAACTCTTCAAGACTTCAGTTAGCATAATTACCAAACATTTGAAAGCTGAGAGACTGGCAACACTTTTATTAACAAACTCAAGTCAAGACACATTTGCATGTCTTGCTTACCACCACAATAATCTTTACTGGGATAAATGCTCATCTCAGACTCAGAGAATTGTTACAGTAAAACACTGTTTAAAATCAGTCCTTTCTATATACTCAACATGACGTAAGCTACACAGCAGAGTAATTAAACAATTATTTATGTCTCCCTACCCCCAGGATGCTCTTCAGGCTATGCATGATTCAAGGCGTACTCGCAGCAGTTTTGTAGAGTGACGAACAGCATTTCAAAAAATATGACAGTCCCAGTAGTTCAAAACTGGTTGGAAAACTTTTTCTGCCTAGAGCCAGCAATTCTTCCAGGAGGAACTTTATTTTAAAAGCTGTTAACGATAACACCCTGAACTGGCACAGGCAGGGAAAGCAGCAAGCCACAATAATCGACCTGTCTTACCTACTAATAATCTGCTGGCTATACAAGCAAAGACCTGGATACAACTCCAGGGAGAAGGAATATAATCTTTTTGATACAAGTGAGCACGTAGATGAGGCTCATTGCAAACTGCAGCTCTGCAAAAATTTGGTAAATCTCTTGGGTTTTTCTGGGTATTTTGTTTCATTCTACTCGAAAACAAGAAAATGTTTGGTCACTGAGATGCTCTCATTAAAAAAAAAAACACGAAGAAAACAAACAGAAAAGAACGACATCTGGAATTGTAGCAGTCTCAGGCTCTGTTCAAACTTTGGAGGCTCCAGGAAGACCGAGAGCAACGAGCGGTCCGAGGAGTCCTCTGCTGACACGGACAGAGACCACGTTACTCCCCGAAGCCTCGTGCAGGCCTCTATGCAACACAACTCATTTCTCAAATCTTTATCTATTAAAAACATCTACCTGAACAAACAGCCTTGGAAAACAGCAAGATGACAAAAGACAACCGTGTTAAGTTTCATGACAACTTATTCCCTTTCTTCTCAACGCATCGATCCCGGAGGCCTGATCCAGCCCTTGCAGCTGACAGAAAAGTGCTGCACTGACTTCTGCAGCCTCTGGACATGACTCAGAAAATCAATTCAAGGGGCAAAAGGTCACATTCTCCCCAAGCATCCACCTGTTGAACCAAGACAGACTTGCAAATGCCAGCACACTCAGAAATAAAGCAACCAACTGTTATTAAACTCCTTTCTTAGCACAGTGTCCATATTCCCACACCCGTGACAAAGTAAACCTGCTCCTCACACTACACCTTCGTGGAAAAAAAAAACAAAAACCCAAAAAAACCACTCATGCTTGTGACAGGCTTTTATAAACAAGTGAGTGCAGCACACAGCTGTACAACTTCAGAGTTTTGAATTGAGAGTGCCAGTGGGAAAGTCAGTCTGGCTTAAAACCCCAAAAAAATGGCAAGAGGGAAAAACTAGAGAGATGGAAATAAACCCAAACTACTGCTCAGTGCTATCCTTCACTGTCCCTGCACATTAGGAAAAGCCCTGAGAACTATAACAGTACGTTATTACGGATCTCTTTCCATTACTTGCTTGACATGCTGGGCCATTGGCAGCACGAATGCCTCTTTCAGGCACAAGAAGTGAGACTGTCCTCATGTTATACATCTTTGTAAGTGCACAGGCTGGACATGAAGATGTGATGTCCCATGCATTCACAGAGCATGTATGCAGCACATGGGCATGATATTCTATCCGTGTTCTGTTGGACATTGATTTTTCTATCAATTTTTAAATTTGTAATTGGAAAAAAACTCATCCCCTTCATAGGGACAAGACAGCTTTTCCTTACCAGAAAGTTTCACTGTTGCTTCTTTGAATGCTGACTCAGTGTGTCTCAGCCCAGCAGTGTAAATTCCTGGCGTGCACTTGTACGTTCCCAGCTGATGCAACCCAGAAGCCTCAAGGAACCCTTCACAGGTCTACAATTCTGAATGCAAACGTGTGGTCCCAGCTGGCAGAGGTGCTGCCAAACTGTCACTGTCAATAAATCATCTAATGAAGCTCAAAATTTCACAGCTTGAGCTCCGCTATTCCAGCCCGTCCCTGTGGACAGCCCCACAGTCCCATGGACGATAACAAAGCCTGTCTCAGATGCATCAGATCTTCTTGACCTCAGAAGTTAAGCAACTTACAAATAACTTGACTCACATCCGGCAATAAGTACTCCTAATTAATGACTCTTAATTGCTGCCAGAGCCCTGCATTCCCACACCCATGACAAAGCATGTTCCTTGCTCTGCTAAGCCCTGTGTAAAATTGCACAACTCTGACAACCCCATGCCTTTAGTACCACACAGCTGAGCCATTCCTCCCACACTTCAGGAGCAAAGACATCGCTGTAGACGAGAGACACGAAGTGTACAAAAAGTACCCACAGCACAATTCCAGCAGCCCAACATTACTTGCTTTCTGGCTGCCCTTGCTCTTTTTTTTAACCATTATCTATACAGTTCAGAGAAAGGAAGATACACATAGTTTGTTAAGTTCGACTTCACGTGCAGTTTCTGAGAAGACATTTCAAAACCTAAAGAGCTTCCCAAAAATGAACTTTACCTCCTACAAGCCATAAGTGGACTTCACAGTGCATTTACTTTACAGACAGGTAAACCTGTGCAGGTGAGTTACCTAACTGTCCAGATTCACAGCAAGTTAAAACGCCTCTCTTGCCCCACACAAGAAGCAGTGCCCAAGCTGCCAGGCCCCTGCTCACAGTGCTGGAGGGTACAGAAACACCCACCAGCCACTCAGAACAACCCTTTCCTCCCAACATTTACAGCTTCCGTGTGTGCCCTGCTGGAACTGCCCGTCTCTGGACACAGATTCTGCTTACACAAGGCTTGCAGCCCTGTATCCCGTAACAGGAGCACTGCTGCCCATCTTTTGAGGGAAGTCCATGCTTGCTCCTGCTGGGATCATTGCTATGCCTCCCAAGGGCCCAGAAAGGAGCAAAGCCGCCGTCGAGGAACAGCAGTTTGCAGGTTAACTCACCCTCCCTGGGCAAAGCTGGATGATGCACACCAAGCTGCCTTGAAGCCAACTCAGTGCTGCTGCCACACACCAGCAGAGCCTGAGCTGTCCCTCGGACACCCACCCACCCTCACTGCCTCGTGCTTTGCCTTCTGCTCTGACAGAAACCCGGCGCCATCACACACTGCTGCAGTAACTTCTGCAACCCACAGGCTTCCCTTCCAACACCTCTCCTCCAGCTAAGACCCACCGTCCTTCAAATCAGGCAGCTGCCAGTCTTTTCTCCACAAGTCGAGCTACTTGTGTGTAAAACCACTAAGACACACACGATTCCCCCAGAATAATTCACCATTTTTACGGGCAGCGTTTTCACGTGATGCAGGTTTACGAATTGCTAGTGCTATGCTGAATCACAAACATTTCCTACAGCTTATTAAATACTCCTGTTAAATTGATCCACATCCATAGATAACAAATGAAAACGGTTTTATTTCTCCGCAAGGTACCTGTAATAACGGAGCAATGGCAGCAAACAGGCACCAAGCAGCTCCCTGGCCCTATTAGCATTACAGAGGAAAGCCTCCCCTTCTGCTGCTAATGATGTGCTCTACCCTGTATCCCCAGGAGACAAATGACTGCACTGGCTGATTGACTCCATCACAGGGCCATCATCCATCAATGTATTGCCTCTCTTATTGAAATCTCATCTCAGGAAGAGAAAGTGCTCAGTGCCACTTCCGAAAAAAACAGTGAAAGCACTTTCAGAATAAGAGCTCCAAGATATATAATGAGAGCCAAATATTTCAGCAGAGACACACATTTCCAGCAACCTGAACAGATCAGCATGCTTTGTCCACCCAGGACAAGTAGATTTACGTCATTCTGCTAAACTAGATCTTTTTTCATTTTAATTAAACAAAGGAATGAAACACGTACCATAGACATAAATTTCTTGATCAAATTATAACACAGACAGTGAATATAATCATACAGATTAAAAATGGCATCCTGAGGATATTTAGCTAGCTGACTTGCTAAAGGGTGAATTCTAGCATCTCTTACACAGGCTGAAATCACATTAACATCATACAAGCCCCACTGTCATCTGCAAATAGAGGTGAAAGAAAATTTAAATCCTTCCATGTATTTATTTACTACACAGATAACAAACAAAAAAAAAAAGGGAACAATCCAATTCCATTAATAAATACCCCTATAATTTATAAAATGCTGCTCATTTGGGACCAGAGTGCAGGGAGTAACCCACACTCACCACTCATTGGGCAGTTTTCTGAACAACTTTACATCACTGAAGCCACCAAATCCCAGCATTTCTGCATCCTCTGTCCACCTCCCCAAATCGACCACGTGAAGCTGCACATGAATTATACAGACACAGCTCTACATGCACAAAAATAATTTAATTCAGGTAAAATATTTCAGATTATGATCAGTCTCACTTCTGTCCACTCAAAAATGTAAATCTGAAGCAGCTTTATCTCAGACAAGATATTTTTTCTCACTTAGCACCTCTGCAAACAATTCATTATAACTCTGAAATCCCTATGAACAATCTGCTTGAGAAAACATGTCTAAACATTTATTCCTTGTTTAGCCCTAAACAAAATCAAAAACTGACTTGTTTTGCTTTCATTTTATTTAAAGACAACCAATC
This sequence comes from Mystacornis crossleyi, assembly GCA_013400655.1. Taxonomy (NCBI): domain Eukaryota; kingdom Metazoa; phylum Chordata; class Aves; order Passeriformes; family Timaliidae; genus Mystacornis; species Mystacornis crossleyi. The sequence goes on from VYZQ01076248.1 coordinate 9,969, forward strand.
TGGTAAGATCCTAAAACTAAAGTTTTTGGGATTTCTGACCAGAGAATCATAAAATGGCCTGGGTTGGAAGGGATTCTAAAGATCATCTTGTTCCAACCACTCTGCCACGGGCAGGGACACCTTTCACTATCCCAGGTTGCTCCAAGCTCCTTCCAACCTGGTCTGGAGCAGTTCCAGGGATGGGGCAGCCATAGCTTCTCTGGGCAACCTGTGCCAGGACCTCACCACCCTCACCCTATGAAGAATTTCTTCCTAATACCTAATCTAATCCTGCCCTCTGCTCAGTTTGAAGCCATTCCCCTTGTCTTTCATGCCCTTGTAAAAAATCCCTCTCCAAATTTTTAGCACGTTGGCCCTTGTGGCATAAGGGTGTACTCCACAATCCCAGGCCAGTGTCTCGGGGAAGACCACATACAGCTCAAAATCAGGTCTCCTGGTTTCATGATCCATATTTTAGATCCCTGCAGGCCCTTTTCCTCATGCATTTCCAGTATTACTTGACAGAAGATTGGCTGTGGGTGTATTTTGAACTTTCAGAATCACAGAGAGAACTTCAGGAATAAAATACTACCAAAGCAACACCCAGTTTTAACCAGTTGATTTTGGGTTTTGTAGGGAGGACTTGAGATTCACAGGATTTGGAATACATTTAGTTACTGAACAGTCAAACAAAACCCACTGGGCCAGCAAAGAGAAGTGATGCTTTTCCCTCTCACTTATATTTGAGCCAGTCAGAATTACAATCTTTCCCATGTTAAACAGGCAGTGATTTTGCTGATGTACCAATTAGCACTCTGCTACAAAGAACATGCTCCTAATTAATAGCTGGTTTATGGGAAGAGCAATGTTAAGGATTTGGTTGTACCTCCAGATGTACCAAAAAAGTGCAAAAGGAGCTCTGGTTGATGTAAAGGAAATCTGTCTGCACAAAGAGACAATCAATGTATTTAGCATATGTCAGCTTTAAAAGGAACTTCCATAAACGTAATGGAGGCATTTCCACATTATTTCTGTTGTATCCTGTAATCCTGGACATCTGCCTAGGGTAGCATGGATGGGCTACTCAGTGTTCTTGGTCTGCTTTTTTTGCTGTGCCCTTAACATGAAGTGGCAACAAGGGTAATTTCCCCTTACCTGTCTGCAACATGCACACTTTAAATAAACACTCAAACCCTTCTGGAAGACCCCTTCCCTCTGGAAATGCCCAAATTTCTTCTTTAATCTTGTGAAGAAAGAGCCCAGTGCAAAGAGACAAAGTACAGACACAGCATAGAGAGAGTTTGTACGAATCTTATTTCAGGTCAGAGCTACGCGTTATGAAACTCCAGCGCACCTTGCAAGCGACCTACATTGCAGGACTGGAACCCACTAACCTACAGAACCACCTGAAATCCCACAAAATAGGTCAGTGGGTTTCCTCCTAAGAAGAATTCCCCAGACGAGAAGAGATGCACATGAAATAAAGGACAAGCAGAGCACATGCTTTGCCTGACGCAGGAGCCGCGCGTCTCACCCTGCTGCCATATTCCTGCACGCCAGCAGGACTCCCCAGAAGTGCCATGAACTTCTGTGCTCCTCACTCAGGGACCCTGGAAGGACCTGTCCGCTCAAGCCCAACGGAGCAGGAAGAAAAGGAGCAGTGCCACAGCAAGGAACAGTAAGCCTACCAATAATGCAAAGCTGCTGGAGTACAAGCAACACCTGATTCAAGATCAGCAGTGAACGCGCCTGGAGTTATGGCAGGGCTGTCCAAGGTACAGCACAAAGCCAGCCAAAACAATCGATCCAGCCCACAGCACGCCTCCTTTCACCCCTCATGAGGGTCTTGGGTCTCATGCACTTTTTTCAGGGACCTAAAAATTCAGCCAAAATAGAGTCCCAAAATGCTGCACGCTGCTGGGGAAAACCAGCACTGAGCACAGGACACTCAGCCAGGATGCCACAGCAGCAGAGGGTGGCCACATTTCGTATCCACCGCTTCTCTCCTCTCAACTATCACTGCAGGCAACACTGCACACTGTCTTATTTCCACTTCACCCAATCCCTCTTACCAGACAAACCCCACATCAGGGTGCAAACACACCCACCAGCCGTGCAAAGGCAGCAGCCCCTCCGCAGCAGCAGCTGATGGGAACGTGAAACAATCAGGGCAATTAAGAAAGGCATGCAGAGAAAGTTGCTCCACATTCCTCTGCCTACCAGTTCCCCACGAGGACCTGTTGGGAGCCAGGGGTCAGCATCCCAGTGGACGCAACGTCTGTTCACAGCAATAAAAGAGAGTTGCGTGCTCTCTCCTCCTACACGCACATACATACTTTGATTTAGATTCCCGTCTCCCAGAAAAGCAGCCTATGGAGGAAGGGAGAAATGAATAATATCCACGCTGCATATTATCAGTGATGTATTAACACGCTCAGTGTCGCAGTTTATCCGTTAGATCTTTAGAGAGTCTTCAAGAGAAATCAGAGATTGACATTAAATCCTACCACCCGCAATTACTTAACTCAAACAGGTAATCTACATAAATATTATCAACACCTCTTATCCACGCTGAAGATTTTACTATTTATTTTAACAAAAAGATCTTTTTACCCTAATGAAAAAAGGAAAACAACAGGTATAGCTATTATTCCTTAGTAGGACATTGAGAAAAAAACCACAGTGGGGGAAGCAAAGTGAGTCACAGGAACCACCATACTCCCTGACTGTATTTGCCACCCACAGCTTCTCAGGTACCCAAATCTGACAGCCATAGCAAAGGGGTATTGCCTTGGTGCTGCACGCCACCACTGAGGATTCTCCCTGCTGAGAATGATTTCCCAGAGGTGCTGAGATCTAAGAGAAATCCTGGGGTGATGGTAATGAGATCATTAATGCCAGAGCCAAACACCGCAAAGAGCAAATCAGGACACAACTCTCACTTCTTTCAAACAGCCAAAGTACAAGACACAGATCTTATGCCAGGGTTATGCTTGCACCAGGCTGACAGATAATAGCTGATCTGAAGCCTCACAGCTTCATCTGCCCAGCTGAAGCCTCACAGACTAACTCCATGCTAGTTTAAAAAATAAGTGCACCACGAATCCGTACCAGAAGTCAGTTTATAATGGATCAATACTCCAGGCCATGTGGCTGAGACACATGTGGTCCTGCAATACAAGTCACAGATTCAAACTTGGGTGTGTTGTCAAACCACAGCCCCAGAATTCAGGGTTTGCTGTGAACCATCAGCATTGTCTGCTTGTCAGATGGTGTTTGCTCCTGCCCTTGGCTCCTCTGCCCTGGTGGGTGTGCCAGACCTACAGAAGCACTCCCCAAATCCACAAAGTAACAGCCGCTGACTTTTAGGCAGTGCTGGTGAATAAGGTATGAGACAACAGAGATCTCAAAAACTCCTGGCACTTGGGCAAACATTTTGCAAATAGGTATTGTGCATTCCAGCACTCAGCAGTACCCAGGCAGAGTTACCCTGCACCCTCCATTACCGGAGCAGCAGTTCCTGAGGGAACACATCCTCAGGATGTGGATGGTCCAGTGGAACACTGGCACAGCGCCAGGCTGGTTACAGCCCATGCTTCACTCCTCCTAATCCAACAGCCATTTAAATTCAGCAATCAACAGGAAAAACAGGGATGATTTAACAATAGATCTAAACAGCCAAATAGTAAAACAAATATTCCAGAGTAAAAGCACCATCACTTCCACAACAGCTTTTTTCTAAAGAAGTTCTGTATTCCATTTTTATGGAAGTTAAGCCCCTTAAAGGCAAGCTACATGCTAAATAAAACCCACCTTAATGTAGGTGAAAGCTAACTAACTTGAGAGATTCAAATTAAATCACTTGGCTTCCAACCTACACCACAGCCACACATCACTGCAAGAGTTTTCAGAACAGTCCTGCAAACACATGGCAAATAAGCAGGGCACATATTAGTTGTATGAAGGTCAGGATCATAAGCCTGATTCCTCATTCCAGGAATAGCAGGACTATCTGGTGCCTATTCTGGTCAGCCCAGCTTGGATGCAGAAGAGAGTACTTCTCCATGGCGACATGGATACTAGTTTGCATCCTTCAAGGTGGTAGTTCAGATCTTGCAAATATGAGAATTTTCTGCAGAACTAAAGAAAAACAAAGGCCAGTATCTGAGACATCTGTTCCATACAGAGTTCAGCTTACAGATACAAACAGTTTTAGCTTGGCCTCCCCTCAAAAATAAGGATGGCAAAAGGGTGAAGCACTACTGACACCACTCCTTGGGCACTCTACAATGAAGCGTACATCACTTGATGCAGACTCCAAACCCTGTGCTTCAGGCATACAGGTGTAAGCAACAAATAAACAGAAATGCTTGCTGAATTTATATCTTGCAGAGGACACACACATTTCACTCAATTTTGTACTAAAAGCTCCCATTGTTTTGCTTATTTGCATGTCAGACATCCAATTGTTGCTTTCACATTTTCCACTGACTTTAAGTGCATTTCTCTCTACTCAAGGCACGCTCATGATAAGAGGATGTGGAGTTTGGAAAAGGAAAGTATTCATCCCAAATTTAGAGAAAAAATTAACATCAGAGAAGCTCCACCACATCCCACCGCTTGTCTATTCATCCAAAAAGAAAGTTTCAAAAACCAGTTTCTCTGAAATCATAAGGAGGGGAGCAAATATTCTCCTTCACAATGAAGTCTGAAAATAATCCCATGTAGAAACACTTCACAGCCCTGCCTGGGAGGAGAGGAAGTTACAAGAGGTGTACAGGAACACAATATGTATAAACTATCAGAGAACCAAAGGAGAAGAGGAGCAAGAATGCCATTAATAAAAACAAATAGAAACAGAGAGCCATCACCTACCCCCAAATAGGAACTCACAGGAAATACGAGGCCAAATCCTGCCCTCACATTCTTAGGAAATCCAAAGTAAACTTTCCTTCCGTGTTTGAAGAAGTAATGGATATTGGAAAGGACTATGCGTCTGTGAAGCAAACTTCCCGGCAGAAGTTTCAATTCCGGTCTTCTCCTGAGTGCAGGAGCCGGTGTTGCTACACCAGAGCAAACCACCAGAAGAGCTGCAGGACACCAGTGAAACTGGTGACCAGCACCAGTTCCCTGTGCTGTGACACCAATAAAAACCTCCAGGAAAGGAATAAGGCACTGTAAACCCCAGCTAACAGCTCCCCACTGCTCACTGCCCTCCAGCTAAACCATCATCTCACCCAGCTGAGCGCTCTGTGGAACAGACCTGGTGTCTTCGCCATCACCCTCACAGAAGTGAAAAAAACTCAACATACTTGCCTAAATAGAGAGTAATAAAAGTTTAACCATAAAAATAGCAAGAAACCAGGTGAGGGAATGAAGTTAGTGACATATTGTAACAAATCCAGTATTCAAGTGCTACAGGTTTAATGTAATCTTTGCAAAACAATTCTTCAGAGACGGATTTGACCTAATTTTTATTTAAAAGCGCACCTGAAATATTTATAAACAGCTCCTTGAAAAAACAGTTGAATACAATTTAACTGTTTAGCCTCTACAATGATTTTGACTTGGCAGGTCAACTCTAAAACTCACTGTTGTTTGAAGCTCCTTTTGCGAGATCCTAAGGAGAGGGGATAGTTGGATCAGAGAAGATAAAACTTCTAACTGCTGCCAGCCACCCCTCCCACACTCCAACAGATTACATTGAGTCTGAAAAAATACACACATGGTGAGAATTAGCTAGGGGTCTCACCAGTTCTTAAATCAGAGAATATTTATCAGCCAAAGTAAATTCCACAACAAATAACTGGTTTCACAGTGGAGGGAGGGGGGAAGTAGGTCATACCAGATCTTAAAAAAAACCCTGGCCATGCTGAGATCGCACACAATAATTTGATGAAAAACAGTTGCCTCACCACGTCTTTCACTACTTGGTTGAGTTTTTCTTTTTTTAAGTGAGTTTGATAAATTTCCGTAAGCGTTACTGAAGTCAGACACAACGAAGCAAGGCAGTTTTAACTGTGGAAAAGTCTCATCAACTTGTCAAATTGCAACTTAAAAGTCAAGCTCATCAGACACCTTATATTTCAAGTAATAAATTATCAATCATAACTCATTAAGTATCTTTACATCAGTCATTTATTTAAAAAACTCTGAATAATTTCCCAGCACTGGCTCCTACGTCATATTCTAACATGCAAAGTAACACCATAAATAGCTCTGACCTCCCAGAACTTCCCAACACACAATGCTCTCTCAAAACACTCAATCACTCCTGCTTTCTGTTATATTTATTCATAAATTATACAAATATGCAAGAAGATATGATGGGCCATTGAATATTTTAAATACTTTCTCAAATTCTACAAACAAAAGCAATTTTAAAAGCAGCAAAAATGAATAGAAAGCTGATGAATTAAATGAATTAAAATTAGAAGCCATTCATAAGGGTCCATTAAAAGCTAAACAGAATTACAATGTTCTAGACTCGAGGATCACATCTGCAAGCAAGGCTACAGCTCTTAACCTGAAATCATCGACTGCTATCACTCTTAATGGCCCTTTAAAAGACAAGCCATCCTACTACCGCAACAAACAGTTTGAAAATTATCTTAAAAAAAAACAAAAATGTAAGAGCATGTGAGAGCAGGCTGCTGCTCTCCAAATGAACAGCAGCATGGTGGCCAATGAAAATAATAGTGTCTGATACAGGATACATCCCATCTGGGCTCTATATCTCGCTAGGGCTCTCCTCCCACTGACACCCAGGCACTGGTGTGACACCACGGGAGCCTGTGGGGACTGCACGGCCACGCTCCGGAGGAGCGGCTCGGGACCAGGCGACTGCAGGAGCAACACGTTCCACCTGAGCCAGCGGGGAAGCCAAGGAAACAGAAACCCCCAGGAATCAAACGCGCTGGGAAGGTTCAGCTGCACGACAAAATGAGACTGAACGAGTCAAGAATCAGCTCCAGGTGCACGCAGAACGCTGCTGTCCCAAAGCTCGACCTTACTCAATGCTCTAACCACGCTATTTACAACTGGTTTAAGTTCAACACCTCTGTACGTTTTGTATTAAGCACAGATACTTGTAGCTGATGTGCATCACAAAACACACAGTGAAGCACTTCAGCGCTCTGTTACTGTAACTCGGAGAGTTTCAATGGCCCGAAAACATGCTCCCCATTAAAAATGTAGGCACTTCACGCTGTCTAAAGCACAGCGCGAACAATAACAACCCAACACGCTTTCACCTCCTTTGTCAATCAAGCCAAGACAGCCAAGTCATGCAAACAGCCTGCTGATGAGAGCACCTCAATACACAGCTGCACTCAAGGAAAATAACGCCTTTCACAATGGAAACCTCACAGACTATTTCTATGGCAGAGCACCGCAATGGGAACTCAAATTTGGAAAATACTATATGAACAAAATCAGAAATCAACAGGATAGAACAAATAACAAAAAGAAAGGAAAAGCAGAGCACCACATGCTTGCTTTAGCATCAACTGATACCTCCAGGACAAACTTTCTGAACCCTCTGAGAACTGGCAAGTTTGGGGGCTTTTTTTTTT
>VYZQ01076264.1:0-13369 GCA_013400655.1 Mystacornis crossleyi
CTCACATTCACTTCCCTGAGAGCAGCTCAGAAGGCTTTCCTGGAAGTCTCTAAAGAACAGGCTGTTAGGGAATCTCCGTGTTTCCACATCTGGCTGGATGTTGACTTTTATTTCCAGGAGCAAGCCCCGAACGGGCAGAGAGGGAACCTCCCTCTGCCAACTCTCAATGCAAACAGGAGAAACGCAATGGAGAAAAGCTGTCAGGGGTGAGTGACAGAAATCCTGAGAGGGATAAATCCCAGCGGGGAGGCGGCCGTGTGCGTGCTGGATTTGTGTCAGTGTGACATCCTGAGGGAAAGAGGGGAATCAGCCCAGGTAAGGCAGCACAGACATGCAGCTCCTGACATTTGAGCTCCTGTTTTTAGAGCTGGTGCCATTTGGTCTCCATAGCAATGGATTGTGCTGGCAGGAGTGCTCTGGGGGTGTGCAGGGGATAAAAACAGGGAACTGGATCGGGATCTCTGCTAATCCCACCAGGCCCAGCCCCGGGCCACTGCTAGATGCCACTCCTTCTGTCTGAGTTAAATATACGCACTGGTATGGTTACAAGTGTCAGCTTTTGGGTTAATGAATCAAGTTCTTCAAACTTCACTCCACCACTAGGAGAGAACACCGGGGAGGCAGTGAGCAAACAGCTAAATCAGACCTGTATATTCTCATTTTTTCCTCCTATCATTCTCCATTTGCAGAATCTGCTGCCCTTTGATCTTAAAACACATTAGCCAAGGTTTTCTGGTTATGGGGCTGAAATTCAGAATTCATCTCCTCTTAGCTTGCCTGGATATTCAGAGATTTCCTTGTGGCATCAGAAACAAAACTGCAGATTCCAAAAGCATTTCTCTGAATGAAAGAAGAGTCTGAAAAAGAAATCCCCCAAAGTACTCACGCCAGAGCCATGATCCCATAGGGCCAGGAACGGATTTCCAACCTCTTGGGGCTTTTTATCTCCTCCGACGTCAGCACCATCCCACTGTCCGACTCCTGAGGAGCAAAAGGAAGGGAACGTCAGGGATATCTGAACCTGTGTGCTGGGACTGCTGTAGGAGCTACCAATCCTTCAGGATATTCTCTTATCAAGGCCTGTGTTATCAATTTTTATCCAAGTGTTCCCAATAATGCTGCTCTGGAGCCTGGGAACGTTTCCCTTGTTTTTTATGACATTAAAGTTTTTGATCTGCATTTCCAAAGAGCACCCTTAAAATGAACGTATCAAAAAATAATTTGACATTTTCAAATTTGAAACTGCTATTAAGCATGACATATGGGCACCATGTTCGTAGGATAGCTGAGATATGAATAGACTGAGATTCATCAAGAATACATCCAATAATTCTGGCTGGGCTCCTCCGAGGAAAAGCTCCCTAAATACCTACTGGAAATACACATTAAGAAACACTGGGATTTGAAGGAAATGGAAGTTCAGCAGCATTTTGTAAATGCAAGTGCTTTGCAAAGATAGATGGCCCTGGCCTTTATGGATTTTTTAATGAGCTGTCCAACAAAACTGTCTTGATTAAAGCTGGGGTTGTGCTTCTGCTGCACTCAAAGCTGAGCCTGGAGGTTGCGGGTAAACTTTGTGCTGAGTTTATACAAACACACAGACATCACAGTCCTCATTTTAAGTAATTCAATAATATTAAATGGGCTGGGGGTTTCTTAGCGTTTGAATATTTCACGATGCTGGAAAATTGCACATCTGTGCATTTGTCAAAACCAAGACAGCAAAAGCCCTCAGAGCAGAAGTGAAACTCTACTTAAGTCTTATTTTACCAGTCAGACTGACCAAGACGTAAAAAATAATCTCATCAAGCAATAAATAACAAGCAAAAGCCTTTTCATACGTGCTCTGGTCATCTATCAGTTGTCAATAAGATCAGTTTATAAACGAGTTAATGAAGTACAAAGCGAAATCCTGAATTAATGAGGTCTGTCAAACCCTCGGTAACGCCCAGCTTGTCTCTGGAATTGATCTTGACTCTTTCCCCTTCACACAGGTGGCCTAGGAACAGTTTATCTGGGGCTGCTCTGCATTTTGCTTACACCTCTCTGGTAAAAGAATCTCCACAGAGATTGCAGATAATGGCACAATGGCAGGAAGCTGTGGTGGAGCACTTGGAGAGCTCCGGGCAGCTCTTTGAAATAATGACCTAATGACTATTCAGGGTTGATAATTAAGGAAACTTCAATAACCCAAGCGCACTGACTTTGTCCAAAAGCAGATCACACACTGATCTTGCTTTAAAAGATCCTTGTTGAAACATCACGTTTATTTCTGATCCCTTGATGTATTATCACCCTTTTTGGAAACTTTTCTCCCCTCATGTAAAGGTTTATTTGAAAAATGCCACGAACAGGGAGCCCTGAGGCAGGCAATGCTCGTGCTGGCAGCAATAATCTCTGCCTGAGACTGGACTGATCTAGCAAATGTCTTTGTGTGATCCACGGGGACAGATTTTATCCTGCAAGAGGGAAGCTGCAGGAACCGGGGGGATTTCTAAGCCTTCTAATCCCTGAGATGCACAGATAAAGAGGCAGAAATTCCACCTGGCGAAAGAGGAGGCAATAATGGGCCTCAGTCTGTGCTCAGCAGGGAACAAATGCGGAACAGGCCGTGTTTGGCAAGGACACAAAGTATTCCCAGGAAAAGCTGGAGCTGGAGACTCGACCCTTCCCCAGGGAGCTGCTCTGAGGAATGGCTCTGGCCCAGAGGGACTCTCAGCTGGAGCCTTTCCTTCAGCTGCTCCTCCCCACCTGAGACCTCCTGAGACCCGTGTCGGGAGGGTTCCTGAGGGATTCAGGCTTCCTCCCTGCACTTTGACCCACCTGGAGCATTTGTGCGTGGCAAAGGGCCCTCCTTAGGGGCACAGAAGGTGCCACCGAGGCAGCAGGTGGGGACAGCACATGGAGCTGCACCGGGGGCTGCCTGAACCACAGAGGGAATTCAGGAGTTGTTCCTGCAGGTTGTTTTTAAATAAGAAAAACCCAGCCCGTAATTTCTGAGGAAGCCGACGTGCAGAACCCTCATTGTGTAATAAAACAAGCCTTTGTTTTCCCCTGGAGGGAAAATTAAACCCTTTAACACCCTCCCACCCTGCAATGGCATTGAACTAGCAATAAATACATTCACTTGCAGTGAGGAGAATCCGGGGTTAAAGTCATTTGTGTGAATCAAGACCAGGAGCTTGAATCTTGGTCTCGTCTACCCAGACCTGAACACCTCCACCCCCACCAAGTGAGTGGCTGTCTCAGCCAGCCAGGAGGTGTTCTGGACACATTTCCCTCAAAGAGCTTCCTTTCAATGAGCTGCCACTTTCTTGTGGTGGAAAAACATCTTGAAATATGTAATATAAAGCCCCTTAGCCTGATCAAAGCCAGGGCAGTCAGACGCGAGCTTCTCTTTAAATTATTTGTTAAGAGAAGTGCAGGTCCCTCTTTGTTGTCACACAGCCCCGGGTGTGGGGTGCCAGGGCCAAATCTTCTGGCTGATTTAAAGCCCTCTGCTACCAAACAGGTTCCAAAAGCTCCAGTGAGTGTTTCTGGCACCGGTGAGGAGTGATCACCAGTGAGGAGGGAAGGATGCAGTCACCTCACTTACCTCATGCATCACCTTCTCCTTTTCCACTGGCACCTCATCAAATGTCTTCACACTCAGGGGTCTCTTCTCGCTGTTGGTGCTGAAAGCAGGAAAGTTGAGGGGTCAGCATAAAACCCAGGCAGATGCTGCACCAGCTGTAGCTCAGTCACATCCTCACACAGCCCAGTTTCCTGGAGCACTTCTCTTTTCTCCCCTCCTGTATCTAAAGACCAACACCGTGATAGGTGTGTCTGATTCTTTCACCAGCCGTGTTAAGAGAGGGCACCAGACAGTGAAATGTTTCTTTCTCCCCCATCCCTGTGTCTGTTTTTCTCACCCAGTCTCCACTGCACTCCAGCGATTCACTCCGTTGTTCAGGTTTTCCTCCACGGGGCAGGTTTTGGAGTTGGATTCTCCATCTGGACACAAGGTGATGTTCAGTGGGATATAGTCTTTGCCATCCTGTGAGATGAATAACAGGAAAGAGCTGGTGAAGCTCATTTTGTGCCACATCTCAGATGTAAGAGGTTATTGTATCCTACAGAGCTTTGTGCTGAGGAAGGACTAGATTGTGTTTTAACTTAACTCTGTGATGTTTGCTCCAGGTGATTACGATGTCCCTCACACCCTGTGGAAGCCGTGGAAGTCGGAATGCACCCTTCATCCAAGATTTACTGTGCAGGAGGCTTTGTGAGGAAACGGGGGCACTTTGGGAGCCCTGTGATGTGGGATGGCTGGACATGGGCTCAGATATTCCAGTCCTGGTCAGAAGCAATGGCCCATGTACAGCCTGCTTGCTTTTGGTCAGCTTCAGGAGCTTGGGAAGAGCCAGGCCTTCAAACGGGAGCCTGAAAGGATTTAATTTCTTGTCCTTCCCAGGAACTGCTGCTGCACATGGTAATGAGCTCTGCGTTGTCATTACCCCCTGCAGCAATCCTCAGGAATGACTCTGCCTTTAGCTCCTGAAACTATTTGTCCAAATTTCCCTGTGCTTCTTTTTTGTTTTGTTTTGTTTTGTTTTTAATTTTGAGAAGCAGTTAAGTGCCCTGTTCCCTTATCATCATTTTTATGTCTCCTTAATTTACTTTGGTTATAGAATCAAACTCACAAGCTCTTCATATTGCAGACTGGGCCCTCTTCAACTCAGCTCCACTAAATTTGTTTACAAACAGGAAGGAGCTAGAGGAGAGTGATTGATTTCTTCTTCAATTAAATTGACAATTGCATAACTGCTCTGGTGGTTTTTACTGAAGATGGAAACAACTGCTTTAACTATTATGAAATTAATAACCTGACTTTCTGTGCCTTAAGCTGCATAATCGTAAAGCTCCTAAGAGCACTGGTGAACATAAACTCGGAAATGAGACACAAGGTTCAGGAGGTGGAGAAAATCAGAAGTAAAATTAACATTTGAGCAGTCAACACTGTCTTTACTCATCCCAGCAGGCATTTTCCTTGTGAGCTCTGGTGGGAAGTGAAATCCCCCACTCGTGCTCAGCACCCTTCACCTCTGCACATGCACACACCCCCCCACTACAACCCCAGCTGTCCTGCAGACGGGCTGGCCCTGCTGTACCTGCTGCACGTTGGCCTGAAGAAGATCCCCCAAGCGCTCCACAAGCTCGGTGAAAGTTGGCCTCTCCGTGGGGACTCCATGCCAGCAATCCAGCATTGTCTGGTAGCTGGAGAAATTAAACAGGGATTAGGAATGGGAAAGGATGGGAGCTTTTCTTCCAAACTGTTTCGTTCCACTGCTGCTTGGTTTGGTCAGTCTTTGGATTAAGACAGGTTCAGATCTCCACATGCCGAAATTGTGTTTTCCTTTCCATGTGGGATGCTTCTTGCTTCCACGTTGCTGCCTCAGCTGAGCCTGCAGGCTTTTGGTTTTCAGCTAACTCAGAGTCTGGCTGCTGGGCCCTGCTGATATTGCTGAAATAAGTCCTGGTTACGGATACTGGGTTTCTGCCACACAATCTGAAGTCTGAGCTCCATGAACTACTGCTGGCACGGGGCATCTGCTCATCTTCTCGTTGGCAAAGGTCAGGCTGGCTTGGGCTGTCCTTTGCATTAGTCTGTGCTGTCCGACACCCAAAATATACTCAACCACAGCTTTATTGGAAATCAAATACACAGCTGTGGTCTCCTTCCCCCTCCCCACTTCAACACAACCTCTTTGGTGAGATGTGCCAGCTCCCAGCACAGCCCAGCAGCTCTTACACTTCGGGAGTGGAGTACTCTGGAGATCTCATGCGGGTCCCCTCCTTGAGCCGGCGGCAGAAATCCTCATCTATCTGCACTCCCGGGTATGGAGAGGCACCTGGGGGGAGAAACGAGGAGGCTTCAGGGTGGCACAGTGCCTGTTCCCCAGCCCGGGGCACAGCCCTGGCGATCTCTGCTGAGCATTCGAGGTTACCCAGAGTCTGGCAGTGACAGGAGCTCGAGCAAGGAGGGAGCTGCAGTCACCCACAGTCGGCAGTTTTTGTTTGGAAACCTCTTACAGACTCACTCAGTCTCTTTAGAGATTTCAATCACGCTGTCTCCTCTGCGTTTGGGATACGGTCAGGACCACTCTGAGGTAAAGCAGGGCAGAGGAGAAATAAACTTTCTTGTTTAAGACTTTAAAGTAGCTCTCAGGCAGTGGTAGAAAAGTTCCAGCTCATTCCGTGGGTTACTTGGTGCTTTCCAAACTGTTACCCTGCCAACATCCTGCACTAAGGGATACACACGGAGTGAGCAATTCCTGCTCATCCCTCATTGCCTTCGAACCCCTGTCAGTAGGGCCGGGGGGGGCTGTGGGCACCTGGCTCCTGCCAAGGACCACGAGAACCTCGAGTCAACCCCAGGCATGGAATTGCAACCAACTACTGGACATGCATTATCCTACAGGGAGAGCTCCCTTGACAGTGACCTTCCAGCTTTTCAGCCTTGTTTTCTTTCCTGACTGCGTGTTCAACGCTGTTTACCTTGAGTGCCACTCAAGTGTTGGCTGAACCCTGCGAGGACAGATCGTGGCAACTGGAATTGCTTTGGAGAGATTGAGAGCTGTGAAGGGCTGGGAGCTTTGTGTTAACTCCCACAAAAGTTTGGGAGAGTGCTCTGGCATCTGAGTAATCCAGACCTCACAGGTAAAATTCAGAAGTCTAAGCTGAAGTTTGAAATGTTACTGAACCTACTGTGGATAAACCTGAAAGATTTGTAACTTCCCTCCCTCCCTCCTCAGCAAAGTCTTCCCGTGCAACACAGCCCTTGTCTTGGACATTTTGGCATCCAGAGGCTGGATGATAAATTTAGAAACAATTTAATCAAGTCTTAACATAGGAGATTGACTGGAATCTGTATCCAGCCCTCGAGGAATCTGTGTATGATTTACTGTCTGTAACATTCCTGCGTATTTCCTGCAATTTTTTCCCCCATTTGGAAACACCATCATGTGCTGTGCACTTGGGGGCACAACAAGAACAGCAGAAATCCTTTGGATAAAGCAGTGAAGAGGGGGGCAGAATGTGGCTGCTTCCAGAACTGTTCCACTCTGTGCACCTGACTGCCCAGTGTGCAGGAGCTGCACTGGGGAGCCGAGATCCCAGCACTGCCTGAGAGGGCATCTGGCACAGACGGGCTCCCAGGACATCCAGGGATGCTTATCCACAGCACATCTGGGTTCCCTGGATGTGCAGGTACCAGGACACAGGACTGACAGTGTTCCCTGGAGTTTTGGAAGCTGGAGAGAGGCAGTACCATCATTTCTGCTTTCTACCCGGATTTTCCTTCCCAGCCTTGCCTTTGGCCCCTGACTGTGCTCAGAATAACCTGGTCATTAACTGCCCAGCTCACGGATGGAGATTCCACTCGCAGCCTGGGTTCTCTCTCTTTGGTTACATCACTGATCAGATCAAACACAGGACATTGGTGAGAGCAAACGGGGGGAGGCAAAGAACAACAATGACAGGACGCGGAGTAATGGGACAGCCTGAAAGAAGGGACACTTAAGTTAAATATTAGGATGAAATAGTTTACTGTGGTGTTGTAAGACCCTGGCACGGGGTGCCCAGAGAAGCTGTGGCTGCCCCTGGATCCCTGGAAGTGTCCAAGGCCAGGCTGGATAAAGCCTTGAGCACTCTGGTTTAGTGGGAGGTGTCCTGCCCATGGCAGGAGGAGTTGGGATTCAGGATTCAGGATCCTCCTGAAGGTCCATTCCAACCCCTGAACATTCCACGATTCTGTGATTCATTTTCGATTGCAGGATCTTTTGGTAGTTTATATTTTGGCCAGTGCTGGCCTCGTACCAGCTGGAGGCAGCTCAGATCATAAAACTCTCCCTTTCCCACTTGCACTCTGCACTGTCTTTATCTGGACTATGGGATAAGTCTAATAACTTGGATTTGGAATGCTGAGACAGCTTGGGAGAAATGTAGGCTGGAACATATGGTGTAAGGCCTACACATGATGTTTTCCTTAGGGGAAATCTCCTCCAAAATGCTCAAAGATGTGGCATGCATTGGATATGGGAGCCCTCTTTTGATCTTGCTTTAATTTTAGAGGGATAATGAGATGCTGATGTTACTACCAGGCCCTGCTTGTTTACATAATTATCTCTGATTGCTTTTGGAACAGTGCACATTGAAATTCCAGGAGACACCGACATTCTGTACCAGAAGTGATTTCAGGATGTGTTAAACACTGCTGGCACTACCTGACACGAGGTGTGCTGACCCCATTTGAATAATTTAAAGCTCATTGCAAACTCAGCCCCAGATGGAAATTAATATTCCCTCGAGCCCTGATCTCCCTGTGTATCACCAAAGCAGATGCAGGCTGCCAGCCTTTCTGCAGGCAGCCTATTGTCCTTCACTCAGCTTCTGACCCTGCAAGGACCCAACGAAACTCTGCATTTTCCTAATCAGTATTTTTCCCTTTTTTAGAGGGTGCTCAGTCTGTGGGACCCAGTGAGAGCAGCAGCTGTAAATGGGAGCCAAAACACAACCTGTGGCAACGACAAATAACTTCCATCCCGTGGCTCCCATTGATCTGTGAAACTTTTATATGAGAGAATTCAATCAGTGACACAAATCCTTAATTAAATATTTATCGTTTGAGCTGCAGATGTGAGCAGTGCCAAACCACAGGCATGCCTGGATGAGCTGGATGAAAAACCCTCTCAGAGAAAATGACTGGTTTTGAGCCTGTGCCACGGATGGAAAAAGCAGTTTGTGATCTACGTCACACCCAGGCAGAGGCTGCTGCACGGGTGGCAGCCCCTGCAGCGATTTGGGAGATTCTAAATTCAGAAGGGGACAGTGCCAAGCAAGCCCTTCCATTAAGAAAGGGGCTAAAAGAACCCAGATAAAGCGTTTTTTAAAAAATAGATTAAAACGGAGATGAATTTCAGTGACTGGATTTTGATTTGTATTAGTGTTCGGTATTAAAGGCCATCTGTTAAACTCTGTCAGGACCTTTGGGAATGATCCAAAGCTTGGTCCTGCAGCGCCCCTTGGGATTTGTCAGCGTTCCATTCCTTTGGTCCTCAGCAGAGACCCTGTCCCCCTGAGTGTGTCTCTAGATGCTGATGCTAAAGCCTCTTCCTGAATAATCTGGGAAAACCGGAGCATTCCCGGTGCTCCTGGAGCTTTGCCTTCCTCTGGTGTTTCTAAACCTGCAGCAGGTGATGCTGTTACGGAGCCACGGAGGGGTCACCCCAAAAGAACAAGACCCTAAATAAACAGGGCTGAAGCCCAGGGAAAGCAGGAGCTGCCACTTGTTTCAACCACTCGAGTGTGAACTTTCTGCTGGGTCTGCAGAGGTGGACTAGGGAAAAGTCCAAATCAAAGACTTGGACTCAGAACAGGTTATGATTTTGCAGCCAGCCCTAAAGAAAGATTAGGATAGAAACAGTTCCAGACTTTGCATTTTCACGTGGCATCTTGAGCCCAATCATTTATTTCAGCTGATCCATGAGCTAAAGATAGAAGGAGATTAGAGTTTGCTTTAAAATCCAGCAGCTTAAGTTGACAATGCTTCTTGTTTTCTTTTGTCTGCAAATGCTGATTAAAAAGCCAGAGCTGACATTCCCAAATTCCCTCAGGAAAACAAACCTTGCCACTCTGCAAGGAGAATCTGAGAGCAGTGAAGTCCAAGTGTCTGTGGGGCTGCTTGTCTAAGTTTCACAGCTTTATCTGCTGGACAGTAACCAGAGCTCAGGGAGGCTGAGATTTCTAACAGCACCCTGGGATGAAATCTCGAGTACAGGAACAACATCATTATTATTCTTTTAGAAATGTTGTGGCTTGCAAATGACGCAGCCACAAGAACCCGAGTTCCACCTTTGGTCTGCTGCCAAAAGGGCTTAGGCTGAGCCCACCACTGCTTCTCGTACCAGCCCAACAGCAGCTGCTGCCAGTACATTTTTCTTACCTAGAGAATCTCAGATTTTGTGGGGTGGATGATCAGGCTGGGATAAAACATCGCGGGGGCTCGTGTTCCACGGGCTGCCAGCAGCAGCAGCCGCTGTGCCCACAGCAGGGTGACCCTCTGCAGCCTTGCAGCTGGGGGGTCCCTGAAGCAGGGATTTGATGGGAAACGTCTTCACTGCTCTCCAAGAAATCTCCCACTCTCAAGCAGCAGAGGCTGCATTTTATCTCTGGGCTCTGTTGCTTTCAGTGGGTACAAATGTCAGGTCCAGGGTTTGGGATTTTTCTTCCCTCCTCACCAGTATTTTCATGTCCTTTGTCAGGTGGAGTTCTCATTGAAATTGGCTTTATTTTACACCTGATCTGCACTGTGCACTTGTCCTCAGTGAAACAGAAACACTGCCCCACACGACCACCTTTTGTTAAAAGCTTTTCTTAGCCCAGCAGCCATCAATTAGGGGGGGGGAAAGGGTTTGAAACAATTCTTACCCAGAGAAAATATTTCCCACAGCAGCACTCCGAAAGACCACACGTCACTCTGCGTGGTGTAAATTTTGTCAAAAATAGCTTCTGGAGCCATCCACTTGAGTGGAAGCCGTGCCTGAAAGCCAGAGACACAACAGGTTGCCAGAGCTGCTGCTGCTGCCCAAGCCCAACTCGAGAGCAGCGACTGGAGCTCCTTGCACTCACATCTCCCTTCCGGACGTAGTCGGGGTCTTTATAAATATCCCTGGCCAGGCCGAAGTCACAGATCTTGACCACGTTGTTCTCGGACAGGAGGATGTTCCTCGCTGCCAAATCCCGATGGATGCACTGCCAGGGAATGACACGGGGTCAGAGGGCTGCTGGACAGGGAGCCCCTGCCCGAGCTGGAAGCAGGAGAGCTTCTTTGGGAATGGGCAGAGAAAGGAGCTGCTGTCGGGAGCAGGTTAGAGAAGGGAGTGGGAATCTGCTCCAAATACACCGTGATAATGCAGAAGAGAGAATAACTCAGGGAACGAGCCAATATTGCAGCCAGTTTCCTGATTATTCTCTCTGAGGTGACTTTGCAGTTACAACAAGGAAGGGAGGCTTATTTTCTAGTTAGCTGATCACTGGGAAATCTGGGAGAGGTTAAAAAGCAGCTGCAGCTGCAGCTGCATTTGCCAGTGCAGGGCTGGGAGAGTGTGGGGTGGGGTAACCCCGCTCAGGGTTTTCTGGGGGCTGTGTGTGAGTGCAGGCTCAGTCGTGTGCACACTTTGTCCCGTGGATTACTCTGCATTTCCTTGAAAAGGTGTTCCACAGGCTACAAACTCCTTCCTGTTTATCCAAGAGGTGCTGACTGCGGACTCTCCAGCACTGCTGACAAACTAAAGGAGTAACTGGAGACTCCCTCCTCATTTTTCAGTAGTGCTGTTGTTGACCACACTAAAAGGAGCTTTCTCTCCAAGTCCTTTCTGCGTTTATTTATGAGGCAGCTCCACAGACTGTCTCACAATCTGTATTCACTCCTTCTGCCTAAACCCTCCTGCTGCAGATGCCAGTCCCTGCAGCCAAGGATGCTCCTTCACAACCCTTCAGTGCTAATTACTGCTTAACCACCAGAGCTAACGCTCCAGCACTCTAAGGCAGGAGCAAAAAGAAGATTGCTCAGGCTCAAAAGTGTGTTTGGGTTTCTTCATATCAGATACTCTGCAAGAATGAGCTCACTTTTCGGGAGGCGAGGAACTCCATGCCTTTTGCCACCTGGAAGCTGTAGCAAATCAGATCCTCCAGAGTCAGGGGCCTCTTGTACAGATCCTCAGCATCTAGGAGAGATCAGAGACACGGAGAGCTCTGCAGCAGCAGCTCCAAACCTGTGTGCCACTGGTGCCACTCGTGTGCTGACGGCCCCAGCCCCGCACTGGGTGCTGGGCATGAGGTCTTGGCAGGGTTACAGCTCTGGGTGAGCAACCACTGACCCAGGGGCAGAAGATCAGATGATTAATAAAGTTCCCTTATCCATTAGTCACTCATTTAGCTATGGGGAAAACAACACGTGGGGATGGGAGTGAGGGAAACTTTATAGAGTGAGTGAGGAGCCCGGGGACAGAGCGACCTCACAAATCGAGTGAAACATTCCTATTTCTCCTCTCACACCACTTTTGTACACAATACAGGGCTGCCAACCTCTTTTTGTGAGAAAGTTGGAGTGGGGAACAGGCAAGAGAAAGAATTTGGGATTTCAGGAAGGAGCCAAGCTGTGTAAGGGCTTGTAAAGTGTGTGACAGTGTGTGTGGCACCAGCCAAGTGACAGAAATCTTTCCAGCAAAATATTTAGGATGAGGTAGGGTTCTTTTACCTTCTTCATCATCTTCTGAGTCACTGTAACTCTTATCTTCAATAAATCCTGAGCTGGCAGAGCTGCCTGTGCTGGCCACACTCTCGAGGCGCCTCTTGATCAGTTCAGTCAAATCACTGTTGGACTCATCCAGGCTTTTCTCTGCTTGGTCAGAGTTTTCCTGGGACTAGAAATGGCACAAACCTGATTTTTAGCTTTGTATGGTGCAGTGGTTGAGGATTCAAAATATGTGACAGAATGGCATAAGGAGAAGGGGTCCTCTGAAGATGAGCATGTTCGACCACGGTGTTCCCTGAAGAGCAGAACTAATAAAGCCTGGTTTCCTCTTTATTCCCACTTATTACTCGCCTGTCACTGATAGCAATATTCCACCTCAGAGCTAGCTGAAAGCTGGCTGGGTGAGCCTGAGGGGCGAGCAGAGAGAGGCTGTAATTCCCCTGCTGTCTTAGGAAAGCACGTTAAACACCCCCTCAAGGTGTCCGTGCTGGGGCCTGAGGCACAACCAGCCCTCAGTTCAGGGAACAATGGTGAGAAGGAAATTCCGAGTGACTGCACCAGGAAAATCTCCTCCACTCACACAGAGTCCCTCACGTACTTCGGTGCCCGTACACAATAGCTTTAATAATAATAATAATAATAGTAATGGAATCATCTGGTAAAATAATCTCGGTGAGGCTGCAGTTTCTGGCAGGGCTGGGATCACAGAGCCTGTTCCACGCTGGGTATTCATGAGGAGGAGTCAGTCCCATCCCTCCCCAGCACCAATTCCTGCTCCTGCGTCCCGCTCCCATCCCAGCCCGGTCTGTGCTGGCACAGATGTCTGTGTGGATGCACGGAACTGTTTGGGAACCAAAGCATTTGGTTGGCTTTGATGCAGAATTATCCATGATCCAGGTTGTTGCTACAGCACAGACTGCAGGGCTGGCACAGGGGAAGGGACAGAGGATGGGAATGAGCAGATGGGGGAAGGATGAGCTGCTTTCACTTGGGGGTGTGGGCTTAGAAACAAAAATCCCCAAACGGGGTTAGTATTTTGGGAGGGTTCACCTTCTCCCAGTTCAGTTAATGCTG
>VYZQ01076342.1:0-10021 GCA_013400655.1 Mystacornis crossleyi
GTCTTTCAAACCAAGACAGCACCATACCCTTGGAGACCCTCGGGAACCAGGCATGGTAACACCTGAGCTCTAAGAAACCCCCTTACCTGTTCATTTGACCTGGCTCCTGAGGCTAAGGGGGCTGTAATGCTTTGTAAATCAGCACCACTGGGAGGACTGAACATGGGATTATGTCTTGGGAGAGACCAATGTGGTTTCAGAAATAGGTGCTAGAACACCATAAACAGGCACACGGGGAAACAGGGCAAACCAAATGCAAGAGCACTTCCTGGCGGTCTGCGTGGCCAAAGGAAGTTTTGGAAATAAGAACCAACAGCTCTGTTCCCTGTATTACTAATCGTGTTTGTAGGTTAATACATACAACACAAGCAGCTTTAACAAGCACAGTTTATATACATGGTCAAGCATCAAAACCCATCTGTTCCAAGGCCTTATTTAGGTACTGTTGCCTCCCCCGCTGTTCTTCCCAGAGGTTCCTGCCTTCTGCACACGGCTCACGCTCGGCTGTCGGGGCATCCTCTGGGCAGATCCTTCCCGGCTGCTTCGTTCGGCCAGAGTCTGTGTCCCACTGACAGCAGAGCTGGTTTTGTTTCTCCCTGAATAAATAAATACATCCATTAATTTTCACATCCCAACCCAGGCATCACCACACAGCAGATAGCCACAAGCACTCCTCAGGAACCATGCAGGAGGCAAAATTCCATTAGACCTCACAAACATCTTCAGCATCCAGTGCAGAAAGCAAACTGGTGAATTCAGCCCAATGGTATCGGTGCTGCAAACCCCAAAGTTGCAGTAGAAGCCTTTTTAATTTTCATGAGGTTTAATCTACAAGTAACCAGCCACTTTGTTCCACTCACTCCGCACAGGAAGAGCAGCATAGCAAACAGCACTGCTGGAACACCAAGAGCTTCCAACACCTTGAGCTGGGATAAGCGAAAGGATGTGCCAGTGTCCACCGGTGTCTGAGGCTGCTGCCACATCATCAGAACACAAACACTTCTCTCCATATCACTTCTGTCACTAAATGAGCAGATTTGGATTTCCTATCATTTTCTGGGGTTTTCAGGAGCTCAGACTTCTACACAGGACTTCCAGATATTCTTACTGAGTTCAGGAGGTGAGAGTTCCCCTCCTGGAGGCACAACTGATGGGCTCTAAGAGGCAGAGAGGGAGCAGAGAGCAGCAGTGGCAGAAGCTGAGGGAGGCAAGGGGCAACAGGATTCTGTCAGAGGAGAGGGTGACAGACTTGATGTTGCTGACACAAACGTCAGGAGGGGATGAGGGACACTGACTTTTCCTGCCACTCCCACAAGTGAGAAGTAGGACTCACTTTAGGAAAGAGAATAAAAGGAAAGTGATGCACAGCTTTTACTAAAGACAACAACCTCCAGGAAGCATCATGAAAATGAATAATAGCAAGGAGAAAACAAAACGGGAGTACAGTGGGCTGTAGTTACATACATGCAAATAAAATGAAGAGTGACATTTTGGCAACCATTATCAGAGCAACTTCCACAATACCAACAGCTGCCCTACACTCTAGAGTCTCCATGGACATGGTTTGGAAATCATTATCTTGGATCATCTGTGCTATGGACAGAGCACAGTTACCTACCAGGCCATGCTGTATCCCTGGAGCAGCTGTCTGGGAACAGGACTCACATCAGTACCACCAGTTAACACCCTGCTGCACCACAGAGACAATCCGAGAA
This sequence comes from Mystacornis crossleyi, assembly GCA_013400655.1. Lineage (NCBI taxonomy): Eukaryota > Metazoa > Chordata > Aves > Passeriformes > Timaliidae > Mystacornis > Mystacornis crossleyi. The sequence goes on from VYZQ01076342.1 coordinate 1,716, forward strand.
CTTCCAAGTAAGAACAGGTAGCCACTATTCATCTGTAAAATTTGGGTGGCACAAAAATCCCTTCACTTATCCCAGCGAAGTCAGGTGCTCTGGAAGAACTCTCTTCTTGTCAAGCACGGCAGTGACCTGCCAGCAGCCACCATCCCATGCCAGCCAACCAGCCTTGTCAGCTGTGTTGTAGCTCAGGCACTTGAAGCAGCTCCACTAAAGCAAGTGCCGTCCATGAAAACAAACACACTGCGCTAAGGCAATATGGGATCTCACAGTATCTGAGAGACAAAGTGGCAGGAGTAAAAGCATTATTCACCACGATGCTTTTAGCACTCCCGGACATGTCCCCAGGTGAATGTCCTCTCCCTCCTCACACGCATCTGTCCACTGAGAGGGCAGGTCCTCAACCCATGTACAACTCACACTGCACGCACACTGGTACCCTTAAGCATTACTGGAGTCAGGCCCTCGCTGTTCTGACCCAGCTGAAACAACTTGGGGAGAAAGAGCCACTGACTGAGGAGAAGCTGCATGTGCCGTCCATCCCCCTGGCCTTGGAATCACAGCAAAACAAACCGGTTAAACTGCACCAATACCCAGTACAGTTCTGGAAGCAGTCTGGGCACACCCATGCACCAGACAAGGACAGCTCCTGCAGTGTGCAGGGACAGGCGTGCTTTGTGCTCCCTCAGTTACACTATCAGAGATAACAGATACAATTACCACAAAACACAAAAGCAGCTCAACGACCGTACACTCTCTGCAATTCAGGCACTACAGACAAACAGAAAGATTTCACTGATATTTTCCTTGGTGACTGTCCTGGTTTGACACTGGCCAAACGCCAGGCACCCACAAAAGCCATTCACTCACCCTCCCCTGTTACAGCTGGGCAGAGGAGAGAAAATTTCATGAAGGGTTCATGAGTTGAGATAAGGACCGGGAGAAAAAACTCCAAGGGCAAAGCAGGTTCATCTTAAAGATACAAAACGAGTTTATTACTAACAAAATCAGAGGAGGATAATGAGGAGGAAAATAAGCCCTTAAAAACATCTTTTCTTCCCCCAACCCCTCCCACCAACAGCACAGGGAGACAGGGGGTGGGGGTTTTGGTCAGTTCATCACCCCAAGTTTTCTTCTGCTTGGCTCAGGGAGAGCAGTCGTCCCCCTGTGAGACCAGTCAGAGGTCCTTATCTTGACTGTGTCTGCCTGCCACAGAGTAACTGCAGCTACGGACTATTCAAATACCTGCCTCCCCGAAGATGACCCCAGAAGCAGGAGCTGTTTATCTCGAGAGCCAGGCACGGCAGTCTCAAGTACCAGAGGGAGAAAGGAGCACCGCCGTGTGTCAAGCAGGAGGCAAGAAAGGAACCCCAACCCCAAATACGCTTTCATATTTGAAATCTATGTTTGAAATCTATATCTGAAATCAGAAATCTAAAGCTCTTCTCTTTCAGTCTTCTCTCTACTCAACCTACTGCTTTCCTCAAGGGAGCCTTTCCTGCCTCTGAGCAGTAACAAGCTACATTTACTTGTGGCAGGGTCAGGGGTACCAGCGCATCTCCTGCAGTGCACATTGCCATCAACCCCACAAGTTGTCCTCTTCTGCAACACAGTTCTCAGGTCTTCAAAGCTGCTGCCACATCCTCAACAGTTCATACACAGCCTGGGCTCTTTCCAGAACCAAAACATCACTCAAGAGCCCAAATCATTCACTTCCCCTGCTCTTTTGATAAATGGCTGCCTTCAAGGCTGCTCAGCAGCACCACAAGAGCTTCTCTCCCATCACTGATCAACATGAAGCACACCAGCCTTTTCCATACAAACTCTCACATGGCTCTGGTTGCTCCTCATTTTACCAGTTTTCACCACCACACTCGGGAAATCTCATTTTCTCTCCTTCTCTTGCACATAAGATTACAGAAAGAGAAGATGGAGAAAGATGGAGAAGAGGTCCCTCATTTTTTTCAGAGAGCTCTACTGAGTCTATATTCAAAAGATTTTTTGACGGTTTCTTTGGTATGGTGTGGGGAAAGAATGAATTGTCACTCAGAGTTATCATTCAGACTCATATCTCATTACTCTGCCACAAAACCACACATGACAAGTCTGGCATTTACAGTATTCCTCTACATCCCTTTCCTTTCTTGCCTTGCAGAGCATGAAAAAGAGGAGAAAAGAAGCTTGATAATCAGCCTGAAAAGACATGCTGAAAAAATTATCCCAGTGCAGCATTTAGCTCAATGCCCAGCAGAGAGGAAAGCTCAGAGCCTCCAGTAACCCTGCAAAGCTCCTGTGGGGAAAGTGTGACAGGAGAGAGACACCCACGGCCACCTATTCCCTTGGGGTTAGAGCCACAGCAAGTGGCATTCCAGCCTAGACTTTGTGCAAGTTATTCCTGGGCTAAGAATAAGAAATAGAATATAAGAATAAGAGGAAGAAATCAAAGCTGTTAGTCTGCTGTTTCTGCTGAAGTAGAAAAGACTACTTCACTACCCATCACCTGTATTTTGAGAGGATCAAATTTTATTATTACCTCCTGGGGAGGAAAGGTACAGGAACTTTTAACCAAGGTGGTTTCAGCCATCCAAAAAAGCACAGTACAGATGAGAAATTTTTTCATCACTTCTAAATCAACTGACATAATGGTAATTTCTGTACCAGAAGATGAGAGAGGTCCCTAAGTTGAAGCTAGTCAGTTGCCTACAATACAGAAAAATCATTCATTTTGGAATATGAGCCTGAGGGGAAGGGAGAGCAACAACTTCGCATCAGGAATGTTCTGTGCATAGAACTTGTCCCATGTATTTACTATGTCCATCACTTCACAAAACACAAATAAAGGCCTCTAATTCAAAAGGCCTAAATGCTACTGTTTATGGTAGTAAAAGCTGGAGAGAGTGAGAGCTGCAGGATAAGATCCAGAAGGCAACCTAACTGCTCCTCAATGACTGTAGAAAATCCACTCATTGAAATGGTATTGATGGAGTACTGGAGAAAACCTGAGTATGAGTAACAAAGTAAGAAAAAGTAAGAAAAGTAAGAAAGTAAGAATGTAAGAAAACCATGGCCAGGACTCTATTAGTCCTTTGATTAGTCCTATATAAGTCACCAATAGGTCATTATACAGATTTGTTTGCAGAGGAGACGTGCAGACCATGAGTGTCCCGGAATATTTCAGGTGCAAGGCACACACTGTCACCACTCAGATCCCATGAAGGTATTTAATTTACAATAAAAGCATAATAGCCAGTATAACCCGCAGGAAAATTCACTTTACGATGTATGAACCCCAGATTAACTAAATTTATGATAAATCCTTAGCACCTCCAAGGGGATTCCCTCTGCCATATCAGAGCTTTACACAGCACTCTCCTTGTCAGCATTATCCTTATCTCCTTAATGCAGAAGTCTACACTACAAATCCCATATCAAGTCAAACCCTGAGACAGCTCAAGGCTGAGTGGAAGAGGAATGCAAAATAGCTAAAGTGGGCAACCAGCAGCACCCAAGAGTCACCAGTGCAAAAGGCTGGTCACAGCTCAAGACAGACAGCAGCAGGGGGAAGAAACAAGAAGTGAGAAAAAGGGATGAACAGGGAAGGACAAAAACCCACAAAGATGGCAAGAAGAACACACAGGAAGAAGTTGGCAACAAGCTGTGTAATACACGGAGGAGCACTGTGGAGACAACTGAATAGCAACACTCACAATTCTGGGGCCTTGACTGTATCTAAGTATTTACACAGGAAGAAAGCAGTTAAAAATGCTGGGGCAGAAAAGGACTTGTGATTCTCCACAGCGTATTTTTCCACACAGACCATAAAAACTCACCCTGTGAACCTCTGACAGAGCCCATGGCTGGCGATGGGCTCAGGGGCTTTTCCAACAGGCCCTTTTCCACAGTTTGTGACAAGTTTCCCTGAAAGCATTCTGACCCCTGCTATGCACAACTCGTTTCTTCCCGTGTCAATCAGCTCCTTGCAGCCCTAAAAGCCACACACCAAGTGACAGGCCCACAAAGGACACAGGTTCTGAAAAGCAAGCTCAGGTTAACAACACATTCAGAAGAGAAATTAGCTGGGGCAAAGCTTTGGGAAGTAATTTTAGGGGATGACACTCTTTCTGGGGAAGCGAGGAATGTGAAAAAAGAGGTTGGAGTTCAAAAAGTGAGAGAAGCATCAAAGACTATTTGTCAGCATAAAAAAAAGAGCAGGGCATCGACATATGCATGTGAAGAGAGGGGCAGAAAACCAGCAGGGACTTGAGGGTTGTCTGACAGAAACAGAAAGCACAGAAATAGTACGTGAGAAAATGGGACACTTAATTGCACACGTCTAGTCCAGGCCAATCTCAACACCATGTCCCTAACAGAACCCTCCCCCTCACACACACAGAAAGGATACCTGGGAATTTCCCTCTTTCAAACCAGCGCTTTCTCTCCAAAATCAAATGTTAAGGGACCATTGTGGACGTAGCTCACATAAGTTCCATCCAGCTAAATACGCCAGATGGATGCTCCAATAGCCACACACAGCAATTTGCAGGCAGCTGCCATGGACTCATCACCAGCCACCACAGAACGCCACGGCTGTTCTGTGGGAAAACACAGAGTCACCCATTTCAGACTCCCTGAAAAGCTGAAATAACTACGGGGCACCCCCTGCCACCAATGGTGCTGATCAGAACTGGTGCATCAGCCTTATTTCAGCTGTTTTAAAAAGCCTGCCTGCACTGTGATGTGCTGGGAAGCCTAAGCCAGGATCTCACTACTGATACAACTGGAGCAGAACAGGCTTGGGTGATCTTTGGTGAGACCTGGATTCCTTCAGCCCCTCGTCTGCCTCCTGCCAGGGGAGGGAGAGAAGCAGCCCGAGAAGCCTGCGCAGGACAATTGCTGCTCTTGGCACAAGCGCAGAGCTTGGGCTGTAAGCACACACACAAGGCCCAGCAGTGCAGAGGGGGCAATTCCCCTCGCCAAATGCCTGGTCCTGCATGGAAGCTGCACCATCCTCTTCTTATATGGAAGCAGCACCTTCCACCAGGAGATTGCAGAGCCAACAGCAGGTAGCGCTTAGGGTCCCCTTCTCTACAGCAGCTCCTAAAGGCAAAGGAGGCAAGGCAAGGCAAACCGAACGCCCCTGCAGGACAGATCCAGCCCCGAGGACACCCCCAGACACCATATTAACACTTACCCACCTCCTGAAGGATCTGGACTGTGCCCAGAACTAGAAAGTTCAGTGAAAGAGAAGTGATTCTTTTTCAAGTTGAAGCATGGTAAGTTTAGGTCAGGTATTGGGAAGAAATTGGTTTAGGTCAGGTAATTGGGAAGAAACCCTGTGAGGGTTGTGAGGCCCTGGAACAGACTGCCCAGGGAAGCCATGGCTGCCCCATCCCTCGAAATATCCAAAGGCAGACTGGACAGGGCTTGGAGCAGTCTGGGATAGTGGAAGGTGTCCCTGCCCATGGCAGGGGGTGGAATGAGATGAGCTTTAAGCTCCTTCCAACCCAAACCATTCTCTCATTCTGTGATCCTTACAAGGAGGACTGGACAAAACATGTCCTTCATATTAACAAGATTTTACCAGCACTTCTTATACTCACAGAAAAGAAAACACAGGACTAAAGTTGTGATAAGCCCCCACTGAGTTTACATTCTGCCTGAAGCATTTTCTGAGCATTAGCTTCTCACTGGTAACTTTATTCACGAAGGAATTAGCTCCTGTCGGTGAATGCTGGGTGACAGCAAAGTCACCTGGGCTGGCAGAAACTAAAAACAGAAGCTCTCATTCAAAGTGAGTTAGGGCTCTAATTTAATGCAAGCTTACAGAAAACAAAAAACCTGACACAACTGGGAAGACCAAGTCTTCTGACAAGGTACTGAAGTGCTGTCCATCAGAATCTGGTGAGGGATGAATGTGAAAAGAAAGAGGAGGCCAAGCTGCCTCTTCATCACCATTATTGAGCAACAGCTTGCAAACAGGGCAAATCCAAGCTTAGCATTTAATGTTTGACCACATCTGCAGCAAAACTGGGGCTTGATGGGCACAATCTTCTCATTTCAGCATTCCAGTGCATTAACTTGCACCGAGGACATATTTTAGCCATGGAAGGTAAGGCAGCAACAGGCCAAACTGGCCACTGAAAGCCGAACTAATATTGGAAATATTTGCCAAAAGCACCACCATCTTTCCCTGAACTTCACTATGCTTCGCCTTTGGTTCCAAGGGCTTTCCCAGAGCACTCCAGGACACCAACACGTCAATTTTAAAGGGATACTAGGGAGAGAGAAGCCTGGCTGGACACAGTAGGACTGAAATCTGACTCAGACAGGAGATTTCTGCTAAAGATACAGAATGAGCACCAAATTAAGCTCTCAAGACAACTACTAACTCCTGCAAACTCAGCCTCTCTAAGGTGCCTGCAGCAGGGTGGAAGGAGGCAAAAGTTAAGGGCATACCAACTCTTACCTTAGGGCTTCTGGCTTCTCCTCTTGAGACATTTAATGCTGATTAAAAAACAAGTGGCCATCGGCCTGTCTCAAACCTGAGCCAGCCTACTACTAGCTAAAATTAGCTCATAGCAGTAGCCCAGTGCTAGAAAAAAAGCCTCATTTGTCCAGAAAGTATCACTCAAAGAGCATACATGAGAGAACAAAAGCTGTTCCACATTACAGACACACAGGAACAAAAACCTCAGCAACATTCCTTCACAGTTTGTGCAGCCTCTAATGGCTGGAGCACCAACAGAGGAGAGGAGAAAGCAAAATTTAAACAGCATCTTCCGTTCAAAGTCTCTGCTCTTTTGGGATGTTCCCCCTCAATGTGGTACCAGAATAGCACACTGCTCCACACTTCAAAAAATCAAAGTGCTGCACCTCTCCCATTTCGTTCAGGAAAAAGTAGTCAGGTGTCTTCCCTTGCCCCTGTGCATACTCAGAGGCATTTCTCAGTCACATATGAGGCTGTTCTCCTCACCATAACAACCTCTCTGCAGGGAATTCTTAACCAAGAGCATCTCCCGAGAAAGGGAAACCGGTCCATGGTGGGTCCAAGGAGCCCTGGACACTTAACCCACACACTCCATTTGGGCTTCAGCGAACTTCCTGAGCTCCCCTCAGCTGCTAAAGGTGGGGATTCTCATTGAGCTCTGCCACTGTGAAGGTGCCAGATCGTGGCATAATTCCTTTTTCCCAAAACTGACTGCTTTTCAAAGGAATCCCCCTCTCAACTTCACTTTCTACAGGACTTGCAAGCACAGCCAAGAGAATACACACGCCCAACCACCAAGGCAACCTCAGCAGTGAGACCAGACTGAGTGCTGCTGTGCTGTCACGACAGGGAAACCTCACTCTCCTCCCTCTTATGCCCACGAAGCTTTTCTTTCTTGCCCCATTCTCTGTGTTCCCAGCATAGTCCTTGCTGACAGTTACTTTTTCAACTTTTGCCTCAAAATTCAGCGTAGGTCAACAGACTCAGCACCTACAACAGTGTTTTCACCCTGAAACAGAGAGAGGGAGAGAGAACAGGACATGAAAACACAATTTGACTTGATCTCATCCACTTCTAGACTCTCGCTGGGACCACTGCCCCTTTCTGACACATTTTTGAGCAAGAGAGAAATGAACTTTTCTACTGTGAATTCAGGCTTAGTGACAGCAGACGTACTTCGGTTACTTCTTTTTAAACCTTTTGGAAGTAATCCACAGAGTTGGTGAGCTACCAGCCACAAGTCACTTCAGGGAGTAAATAGAAGTTTTATTAGAACTGGCTAGGTAAGAAATAAAATTACATATATATATATGTATATAAGGCACAAGTTCAGGGCTATTGTTGCTACTTGTTCACAGACATTAGAGCAGGAAGGAGAGATAAATGCATTCAAAAGCAGTAACTATTTTAGCTGACAGTCCCCCACAGCCTTCCACTTCATCTTCCCACACAAATACCATCTCTAGGAATCCGCTGGATGAGTGTTAGAAGCCACCACGCACATGGAGACTCAGTAAAGGAAGCATCACAGCTCTCCTCCTTTTCCGGGGATTCCTCATGGCCCGGAAACTTTAACTTTTTTTGAGTTATATACAAACAAAGCGATACTGTATAATACTGTAGAATAAAGTGTTTTTTTTCTGTTAAGGACTTGGCGAGAAGAGCCAGGAGGCTACAAAACGCAGCACAAGTACTGCAGCAACCTGCCCCCGGCTCTCTCGCTGCCTAAAAACGATGAACATTAAGACAAACGGGGCGCGGGCAGCGGCCTGGCCGAGGCTCACACCGAGCGGGCCCCCCGGGCCGAGCCGCCCCCCGGGCCCGG
>VYZQ01076422.1:0-14568 GCA_013400655.1 Mystacornis crossleyi
TTTGAAAGCACCTACTCAGAAACAAAGAATTTATGATGACAAAACATGATAGAAGCAAAAGACTGCCTTTTGTTAGTAATCTATAAGACATACTAATAAATCAAGGGTAAAAGTATTCCTGGAAACTGGAATTCAATTGTCTATGTTGTGAAATAATTAAACTAGTCCTGGTTAATTGTGGCCTGGCTCAAGGAGTAATTTCCCTGCCAATTTCCAGACATAGAAAGACAGCATGATTTAGCATAGGTCAGGTTCTCTGCATGTGGTTGGGGTGCAGTCACCTGCTTTGAACATAGTTTGTTCCTCATCAATGTACAATTCACAGATAGAGAGGTAATGTCCAAAAAAATGTTCAGTAGAACAGAATAGAATAGTTTGGGCTGAAAGGCACCTTTAAAGGTCATCTACTCCAGACTCCCCTGCCATGGGCAGAAACATCTTTCACTAGATCATTTTGGTTAAAACTCTATCCAGCTTGACCTTGACTATCTAGAAAGGAGTTGGCAATATTTCTTAAAAATGACATTGGTGTGATTTTGACTTATCCCCTTCAGGAGTTCCCTTTTTGTGTACCGGACAGAACAAAAGACATGACTGGTAATCCATGGATTGTAAAAAAACCCCATAAATGTGATGACATGCTACACTTAATGAGGACACCCCTGAAAACCTGGAACTTCCTTATTAAGGATCTCAGCAGTATCTGAGCCGCACATGGACCAGACAAACAGGCCAAACTACCAAACAAACAAGCTCCCTTAGCAAAATCCATCCCAGGCTATACTAGAATACCATTTTCTCTTTCTAGTGGAAGAATTTTAACCATATTCAGTCATCTCTTTATTAAGCTACTGAGAATTAAGACTTAATCACACTTTTTACCTCCTAGAGCTCCATATCTGGTGGTGTATATGGAGTCATTTACAGTATTGACCTGTTTCTGGAGCACACGTGGACAGATGCAGGTTGGCAAACCACGAAGTATACAGTCATCAAGTCCATCACCACACCTTTCATGCCACAAATACCAACTGTCATCAACAGTAAGTCATTCCTCTCACTGATTTTTACCAATCTTTTGCTGTGCTATACATTGCTCCACCTGGCCTGTGCCACACATCTACATTTACCAGAATGTTCTCAACTCCCACTTCCAATTTGCTAGGCAGTCAAGATTCAAGTATTATATTACAAAACAAAACAAAACCTCCCCCCCAAAAAAAACAAACAAAAAAAACCCCAAACCAACCCAACCCCCCCCCCAAAAAACAACAAAAAAACAACAAAGCAAACAAACCCACCAACAAAAACTCTTCAGCCTTCACTTATCAGTTGCTGATAAAAATGTAAACATTTCTTTAATGTTAACACCCAGATTTTTCCAGTTAGCACTGGGACCCTGGAATAAAGACGTTATGACGTGCAGTTATCACACTGGGAAGAACTATCTGAAGACAGCATTCTTAGATGGTATTTTCTCGACCAAACTGCCTGCATTTGATACCTTGGGAGCATACCCAAATCATTGTGCCACCCAGTGCTGCAGTCGTGGTTTTTAAATTATATTTTCCAATGCATTAAGGCACTAAACATATTTGGAGCTTTCTGGATAAGTGATATAGAATGAAAAAGGAACCTCTTATCATATATTATGATATTTTTTCATATTTTTTGTTGCTGAACTAGATTCTAGATTTCTTTATAGCAAAGGATTGCATATCATAGTGCACCTCTAGAAAGTCACTGAACCCACTTCCTATAAAGTTGTATGTATTTGTTGTTAATCCCCTGCAGCTTGAAGCAATTCTCATGTGCTCAGAGTATTTCAGATCTGACTAGAATACAAACACTCATTAATCAGAGCCATTAAAGAGATGGCTGCTGGCTAAGTTTCCTGGAATTTGAATGGGAGGCCACCCCAACCGTCTTCGTTATTCGATCCACATCAGCAGTAATTTGATGCTCTCTCTCTCTGCAGATACTGTGCCAGAGGAACGGCTATTTAATGTTGCATTTGGACACTTTCTTCCCGATGTCTCTCTGGTGGCAATCGCAATAGGAAATGTGCCATTTACCCTGAGGGAAGCACAACACCGCAGCTTCAGGATTTATGAAACTGCCTTTTCTAATGGAACAAAAGGATTTATCCTGGAAGTCTCTTTTGATGATCCATATGTTCTAAAAGAGGTAGGATACAGCAGGTCACTTCAGCAGCAGAATGGAGGAGGTGGGGCAGTCCCATTGCAGAACATGGTCCAGCTTTTATTAATGAACAGCAGTTCCTTGATCATAAAGGTGTCAATGAGTCTGAGCTCATCTGAGTTAAGATCAGAAGCTTTTATGTCCCCACCTTGCCCTCCACAGATCTCTAGGAGATCAGTATCACGTGTAATTAGATGGGATGAAATGTTACTTTCTTAAGTGCCTGTCAGCATGGCTAATGTCCAAGTGCACACCCAACAGGAAGAGGTTTGCCAAATCTGTGTTAGATGCTGCTCGTTGAAACAGGAGTATCTAGGAAAAATAAATCAATTATTGCAATGTTGGCAAACACCAGTTTCCAAAATCCAGTAACTCCTGAACCCACTGTTTGTGCAAAGTCATTTGACTGCTGGCACAGGCCATGCCCCATGTGAGCATGTTACGGGCAGGGTCAGGGTACTCTAAATGTAATTTTGTTAAGTTTCAGACCGTTTGTAATCTAAATATTTGTAAAAAGTACATACTCACAGAGGGATTTCAACCTCTCATTTCAGTGGGAGGATGCATAACTGCAAGTCCTCTACCACTTTTTCAATCAAACCACACAGAGCTGTGATGCTGTTACATGGAACAATATTATGAACGCACAGGATTTGTGCAAATAATTTTCAGGCTGCAGTCAAACCACAGTCAAGTTGCATTAAGGATGAAAGCAAGCAAAAAAAATTCTGAAGTATTTCTTTCAGGTTGAACACAAGTTTTGCTTTGAGAGCACTTACAGTGAAGTAAAAGAGGATATTGAGAGGGATCTCTCACAGCGTCTCCTCACACCTTCTATTCAACCAATTACTTACTGTCCCGGGTTCAGCCCACACTCTGAGTAAGGAAGAATAAGGATTTGGACTTGGATCTCCCTCTGTGAGATCTTTTACCACTGGGCTACAGAGGAACCATCACTGTGTTCACTTGTCTTCATTTTCTGAAAAGGCACAACATTCTCCACATTTATGTTCGGCTGAAAGAGCTGTTGAATCCTGGCCAGATTTCTGAATAGCTTTAGGCCAGCTGAAGTGATGCTTTTGGAGACTGAGCTATTAGCAGGGGAGAGAAGGATGTTAGAATAATTAGTGTTGTTCAGGATACACATGCCTGCCTATTCTGAAAGCTGCTGCAGCCTTACACTCCTCTCTCTTTCAGTATGTGAATAGAAATGAAACAAAATACACCCTCCTGGTTAACTACACCCTTAGCGTGGGTCCAGAGATGACACTCTATTATCATGCAGCAGAGGTGGAGTGTGTGATTGCTGATATTGGTAAGCTTTCCCCTGACATAACTGGTTTGCATCAACAGCATGGATCAGGCTGTTTCTGAATTCAGTGAGAACATTAGAGTGAGGATGAGAGCTTTGGGGAAAACCCCACCCCTCAATAGCTCATTGTTGGTAACAGCCAAGTTGCTGCTCCACTGATGGCAGCTCTTCTGCATACTGGCAAGACAGTCTGCCCTCGAGACACTGAGAGCAATAAAACAAGTGTGTAAAAGAAGTTGGCTTGCGAACTCAGTGAACAAGATGCCTCAGAACATGAACATACATCTACTGGCAAAACTTCCAGACATTGCTACAATTTTCAGTTTGTCCTCAAACACAATTCTGCCTCTGCATCCAGGGCAGAATTTAACTGACTCAAATAAATTGGTCTGATCTCCAAAGACAGCATTTCTATAAGGAGAAACCATCCACTAAGAGCTGTACTTAGCAGGTTACTGAAATGGGCAGGAGGTCTGTTTGGAATTTTCTCAAATTTATTAGCTTTTTGCATGCCTCAAAGGTGACAGTCTCCTCACTGTCCTATTTTATCTCTGAAGTAGCTCTTGGTTCAGCTCAAAGAAGGCCGATCAAAAAATATATCTACGTACATAGATCAGCTTGCCTTACTGAAACAGGGAGCAGTCCTGGAAGCAAGCTGGCAGGCCACTGCTAAAGCAAGAGGACTCCCCATCCCACCAGATGTGAGCTGCTACACCCACTACACAGCCAAGCCCTGCAGACAATGCCAGCATGCACATAATAGGCTGCTGGGTTTTTTACCTGTGACAGAAATCCCTGCCTGGGCCAAAAATCACCCCTCAAACCTTCCTTCATTGCTAACTCTTCACCCCACCTTCTTTCCACAGAAATACCAGAAGCAGTTGGTGACTGTGATGAAGAAAACCTGTATCTAACCCTGCCCACTTTTGGCTTGCACCAGTACTGGGACCTGTACCTTGGTAACAAGCTCCTGAACCGGCACCTTGCCCTCACCAATGGGTATCTTGCAGCTACCAACTCCACACACCTGATCTTGCAAATACCTCTGTTTGCTGGGGGAGTCATCTATGAGGTACAGGAGCTGTTTAGCAATGCCTTTTTTAACGCACATAGGACTGCTTGCTCTCACAGAGTCCTACAGTCGCAGTCTGTAGTGCTGTGGTATTGCACATATTGGAAAACCTCCAGAGGGAAGGACTCTGAGCCAGAGTAAGTAGGACAAGAGGCATCGGACATGGATCCTTCTGGTAATGCCATGTATTATGCAATCTGCAGTCCCCACTTGTCTCTAAAAGATATGCACCAAGTCTTCAAAAACAAACTCCTCAGTGTTTTTAGTAAGAGGAGGCAAAATGTCCCATCTGCACTGAGCCAGAAACAATATTTCAATATAGCTTCTATGAAAAAAGCTCTTACAAAGGAACTTTTCTGTAGAAATGTTAAGACATTGCAGGGGAAAACTGATGCTCTAATAAACATTTGAACTATTCTACAATAATCAGCCAAAATTTATCTCCGTGACAGTGACTGATTAATTCATAAAAGAAACCTTCTGCCCCCATGTTGCATCAGGCTCGAGTCTTCACACTGACTTAACTCTTGTGACTTGTTAGTATTCAAGTGGCACAAGCTAAGGAGCAGAACTTTGTACACATGGATGATGTACTATAACAGGAGATTTCTTCCATCTGGTCCTTTGCAGGAAGTGTCCTTTCAGAAAATTAAAGCAAGGTTTGATGTTGCCCTGAGGAAAGTGAGAACTATGGAGACCTTACACATGTTCTCTGTTAGCTGCAGTTTTAATTCTTCAGCATTTATAAGTAAGTTATCAACTGATCAATCAATAAAAAGATGTGATTCTTTCCTTGCATACTTACTCATAATCAACTCTCTGACTTTCTCAGTTTGTCATCCAGATGGTACCATAGTGATATCTGCCCAAATGAAGACTGTTCCTGCCATTGACATGAGTAAAACCAAGCTAAGGGACAGCTCCTGCAAGCCTAGAGAGTATAATGAAGCCCATGCCTTCTTCAAGTTCCATGTCACTACCTGTGGCACTTCAGTAAGGGTAAGCCCATGGCCAGAGCAAATACACCTGCTGGTAGTCTCTGCCTCTCCTGCATTTTCTCTTTTGTTCCCCTGCCCCAGCTCCTCAGAAGAGTCAATTTATAATGAGCTTCCCATATGCACAGTTTGAAGGTGATCACATCATTTATGAGAATGAAATCTCTTATGAGAAGGAGACTCTTCCAGGACAGAGCATACCAACAATCACAAGAGATCCAGACTACAGGTAGGAGCTGCTGCTCACTGACACTGCTCGCTTTTGTACAGCTGCTGGGAAATAAATGTGAACACAAAAACTGCTGCTTCTTCTATTCTAGACTAACAGTCTTGTGCTACTACCAAGCAAAAGAGACCCTAGTGCTTGGTGCCTTCTCCAGTGACCCAGCCACATCCCCTCCCTTTGGCTCCGGGACGATGGTTCCACGTTCAAATACTGCAGGTATGCAATTCTCTTTCCCCATTTTTAAACCTCTCTGACTCTTTCAATCCTAAATTTCCTTGTTAACACATGCCCTGCTTTCAGCTAAAGAACCTCACTAACATTTCCTTTTCTGCAGCTTACAGAAGGGTAAGACAAGCTCTGAATGTAGTTTCAAGAGTGTCCAAAGGTAAATTTGCTCCTATGAAAATCAGAGAATTTCCAAACATGTTTGAGTTTAAATGAAATTAAACAACAACAAAAACGCCTCACATTTTCTCAAGATGAATCCTTCATGGAATTCTATGAGCCCAGCACGGCAATACTCAAACAACCCATGGAGCCTGTGTTTCTTGAGGCGGAGCTGAAAGACGAGAGCCCCAGTGTCGAGTTATACCTGGAAAACTGCTGGGTAGCCAGATCTCCAGACTTCACCCGCACCCCAAGATGGAACATCATTGTGGATGGGCAAGTAGTATTAAATGTCCAATGCACTCATCAGCAAAGCCCTAATTTCTGCTTAGATCTGCTGGTCTTTCCTCTCGAACAGGTGTGAGATTAATGGCAGTGAGTTTGCTGCAGAGTTCTGCCCAGTACCTGTTAGCCCCAGGGTGAGACACCCTTCTCACTTTAAAAGGCTGGCAGTAAGGACCCTGGCACAGCAACTGCAACAGGTAGGATTGAGTGAAAGGCTCATCTCCCACTCATGGACCCTGTCCTGGAAGTCTGGATGATGCTCTTAGACATATGATTTAGCTGGAGATAGTCCTGCGAGGACGAGGATGTTGGACTTGATGATCCATATGCATCTCTTCTACCCTGAGATATTCTCTGACTCTGTGCTTTGAAAAATAGTTGATTTAAGCACCTCACAGACTTAAACCCTAGTCAGCATTCAACTCAACTACCCTGACTGGTGTGCAGCTTTAATTTAGTTCTCTTCTTAAATCTCCTCTGCCACCCAACTGACTTGAGATTGGACTGGCTAGAGTAAACAAAAGAATTTGGTATGTAAACATGACTTTTATATGGTGGTTCTGGCTTTGTGTAGGATCAGATTCATAGCACTTTGGCTCAAAATGTCTAAAGCAGAAGAATCAACTTATACATCCCAATATCCACATGAAGCTCAGCTCTGTTGTCTCCCATCTGTCCTAGCCACTCATCCATCTCCTCGTGTGTCAGTCCAGTGGGCAGAGAAGCAGAGGCAGGTGGTTTGGCTTTAAAGTTTGAGATCCTGTTCTTCTCTAAGGACTAAGTAGAGAGAAATACCCAGGACAGTCACCTGAGGGTCCTTTTCTCCTTGTGCGCCCAGCTCAGTGAACTGCCTTTCTTGACATGTACCGATACCAGCCGTGGTGGGTTCACCCTGCCTGGGCAGCTCAACTAACTGCATCATTATTTACTCAGCCTTTCATAGACACCTCAACTCTTGAACTTGCTAGAAATGAACATGATGAAATTCTGGCTTGTGCTGCTTCCTAAGTGTGCAGCTGCAGCAGGCACCAGATTGAGTTTCTGTCTAGCTT
This sequence comes from Mystacornis crossleyi, assembly GCA_013400655.1. Classification (NCBI taxonomy): domain Eukaryota; kingdom Metazoa; phylum Chordata; class Aves; order Passeriformes; family Timaliidae; genus Mystacornis; species Mystacornis crossleyi. The sequence goes on from VYZQ01076422.1 coordinate 7,532, forward strand.
TGATACACTGCAGCACGTGAGGTTTTAACTTCTCCTGTCTCAGCCTCTCAGTTACCAAACTGCCTGAGGGCTTCCTTGACACCAACTTTAAAATTCAAGACAGGTTCAGCAAGATGGAATTGTTCAGAGAAGCCTAAGTCTAATCAGATGTAGTTTCTGCAAAAGGCAAACAAAAGCCAAAACGATGCTCTGCAAAGTAGGATTTGATGTGGACCAAGTGGCACTTTTTTTCTTTTCAGGTGTATGTGCACTGTTTGGTAGCAGCATGCTCTCCTACCAACACACAACCTGGCAGCACCTGCAGAGGACAGTGCAGCTCGAGCAGGGAGAGGAAGGGTAGGTGCGGAGGAGAAAAAGAGCTATTGCAATGCACCCCTGACCTGATGTTTCTCAGAGATTTAGGAGCTCTGACTTTGGCATCTGAAACGCCTTGAGCATTGACTGTGAACACTGATGTCACCTTTAGTCCATACTTAATACACAAGCACTTAACATGCAGCACTGTATGTATTCTTTAAAAACTGCACAAACACCCTGTGTATCATTCTCAGGCTTTCCAAGTCACCATTCTGACAGTCTCCGGGGCTATGTACTTGCTGGACCAGTATGGATTGCTGCTCCAGACCTAAGATGACACATGTAAACTGAATTTGGTAAGAACACCAAGCCCTGTGTACTCAACCTGAGAGGTCGCCATGCTTTGTGATACAAATGATGCAGAGGATCTCAGAAATAAAGCTCTGGGACAAGAAGTAGGGAATGGACATGGTTTGCAGTCCCATGGTCTCAGCTTGAGCGCACAAGAGAGGGAAGAAGGAGAGCTCCCTGCCAAGCCAAACACAGATGGTGTGGCTCTGGAGTAGATGCCAGCAGCAGAGCAGGGCATGTTGGAGTTAGGCCATAGCACGCAGTTTTCGAGCCAGGTATTATTTCAACAGGCTTTCAACGGGACTGCCCCCATTCTGAGAGAAAACAGATCCAAAATTTTAGAAACAAACACTAAGGCACAAGTCACTGCCATATTCCAAGTGCTTTTGAATGGTTCAAATACTCCAAACAGTAGGGTTTATCCTATACCTTCATCCACCCTTGGAGAACCAGAGCTGCTGAGCTGTCTGCTCCAGCATCACTCCTTACTTCAGCCTCTGTGTGTGTCTCCAACAGCACCTGAAGGCTCTGCTATGCTGGCTGCTTTCCAAATGGTGCCACGGGACACAGGAGCTGCTTCCTCCAGGAACCACCAGAACTATTTGCATTAAGTTTAAAGACCAGATGGTGGGACAGCACTGGAAAGTTCTAGTGTCTGCTAACAGGACCAGTAAATCTTGCAACCTGTTGCCTCTCTGAAGTGGCTGCAGAAGAAAACTTACCAGAAAATGACCCAAGGCTGCAAAATAACACTTCCTATTTCTTCCAGCGGCTGAAATATGGACTTGCAGATCACTAAAATTATTCCAGCCCTGATTATGGCTGCTTCTTGTAATATTTCATAAAATGACTGCCAATCCTCCTATCTGAATGTAAAGTGCAGATCTGAAAAGTCAAATAAAAATACACCAGAGCAATATAAGCACAGAACATCTCCTTGCTAATGTGCAACAGCAACCATCTGGTGTACCAACACTGGCTTCAAAGAGTCAAGCAGTTGCTGCCAGTGTCCCTTCCACATGCAACACAAGGGCACACACTTCTTCCCATTAATGCAGAATTTTGTCTGTATCATTACATCCACCTGACATTCTTGGAAACTTGTTAGTTCCTCATTTTCCTCTCACCTGCCCCATATGGAAAAGACTAACTCTACAAAACGCAAGTAGATGAATGCTCTAGTAGGAGCAAAAATGACACCTGGTGTTTTTGGTTTCTGTGCACATAGAAAGCTTTTGGTTTTTATTATCATTATTTTTGGAGATCAAGTACAAACCTGACACACGACCACCTTTAATCACTCTCAGGATGTGCCTACAGTGTAACTGCAGGTGTGGCTGCAGCATGTGTAGGTGTTCAACAGCAGTGCAGAGGGGGCGGATGGCACACTTGTGCTGACAGCACACTCGTGTGCAGTCTCCAGAGGGTGTCCCAGCTCCTGCAGTCCCTGCCTTCCCAGGCTGCCTGGTCAGTGCACACATGTGGCCTGCTTCCCAAAAGCTGCTGTCATGCCTGAGATGGTTGCTGAATAAATGCGCTCTTAAAGCTGTACCTGCTGAAGGAGTAAGATTTGTAAAAAGGAATTGGGAGGGTGCTGGGACCCCAGGACCCCCCAGCACCTGCCTGGGTGCTGCTTTCCTCTGCTGTACGAGCAGTGCGCTCTGCTGTCCACAGCCCACACTGCAAAGCCCAGCAAGTTACTGCTCCCTCGCCTTTGCCAGGAGAGTATATTCCCTGTTTCTAACAACAGCAACAAACTCACAAGTTTAGGTTAACTTTCTGTTAATCTAAAAAGCACTCCTCTAGAAATTGGTAATGGGGATGAAGGAAAAATAATAATGACTAAATGCTAGGTCTTCTTTTCTCAGCACTCTCAGGCCACACAGGTGAACATCGGGTCTGGTGTCACAATGTTCCCTTGTTTCCAGCCTTGCAGAGTATATTCAGATAAACTTGTCTGCAGCAAGTGGGATATCCCAGATCCTCTCCTTTTGCCCTGGAAAAACCAGGAATGGGTCCAGTAGCATTCCATACCCATTCACCCACCACCTGACAGATGAGGAGATCTTTTTCTTGCACGTACATTGGAAGGGAGATGGAGGAGGGGAGACAGAGTTGCTTTCCCGTTTCAACAGGCACATCAGGTTTCCACCTTCCCATAGACAAGCCAGAGCAATTCCACATACTTGGTCTCTTTCTCCTACCTTGGTTGCTGTTCATGGTGTAGATGATGATTTTGACGCTGAATCTCATGGTGTGTTAGGATTAGGCATTCCCTGTTTACCTCTGAGGGTGTCTTTCCCAAGGTGTGATTCAGCCACGCTATTGCACAGGTGTATTGCTCTGCACCTACATTCTCTTGGGATTATTCCTACTGCTCAGGTGCTGCAGGTGGAGCTTCAGCACCTAACTCCTGTCCTAGGTTGCAGTTTTCAGGCCCATGGGTTTAATTGCTTCCTTGGATTAGCTTTCAGGAACCACTCTGGCCATACCACTGTAGTTGAACAAGCCTTCATTATTCAGCCAATGTGGAGAAAAGGAACTGGGAAAGTTATTTTAAATGCACAGACAGAGGAACACCAGAGTCCCCATGCTGGGGAGACCCCAGCCTGGAAAGCATTGATCAGCCTTTTCCATAGCAACAGGAGTCAGGCTGAAACCACTGTTGTGATGCCTGGGACACAGCTGGAGCAGCTGTTCCTTGCTGGGAGACAAGGATATCCTTCAGGCCCATTTCACATGTTCATTGTACAACACAGACATGAGTGATGAAAAACCTGATCATCTCAAGCTGCAGGAAGCGATGTTCTGGACTGCATCCAATCTCTGCTCATGCACTAGAGGGATCCTATGAGAGAGTCTTGGAAATAATCTTAAGAAATGGACCTAAGAGAGAACAGCCTGTATCAGTGTTCAGGTCAAATGGTCACAACAGGCTGGAAGTGGGACCTCCAACTTGACCAGATCTCTCAGCAAACTTTTTTCATAAAAAGCAACCAGACTTTTCATTCTGCATGAAAGCCACTGGCTGGGGACAAATCTGTTCCATTGATCCAGCCTCTCCCTCTGTTAAAAGGATGAGGCAGATGAACAGCAATCTGCTGACATAAAAGAACATTGGATATTATCCTTCCACTAGCCGTCTTCAGTTTTGAACATTGTTTGTGCTCTTCTGAAGCCTTCCCCTCCTGACAGGCAACAGAGAGCATGACCTGCATAGCTTGAGCTTGACTCAGGTAGAGGTGTTCGATCCCCACAAAACTGGAGTAATACACCTTTCTCTCCTCAGCCACTTTTTAACAAGGTTACCTACTAGGTGAGAAGTGTACAGTGCAGCCCTCACTTGTAACAGCCCTAAGTTTCACTTGTGAAGCCTAAATTTTCAGGCTTTTCATGCTGACTTAAACTCTTTTGCTCACTCTGAAGGCAGGCGTGTGGAAGAGGGACATATTCTGGGTACTTGACAACCAAACCCTTTGCCCTCAAAGTGCCACAGCTTTTCCACTGGGAAAGGCTCTCCTCGTTCCCCATCCTGCGCTCACACTAAATGTGCATGAAACCCTTCCCACTGCTCGGTGCCCTGTTAACCTTGGCATTGTCAGCTTTTCCCATCTTTCTGCAAAAGCAAGGGAAAGGCCTTGCAAGACTGCAAAGTGTGACAACAACTCCTCCTGTGTTTCAGCAGGACAAATAGAGTCCTAAGGAAAAGCACAGGCTGATGATGATAGTCTTTGCCTTGTTCTTAAGGCAGTGATGTTACTCTGACATTCTCTAACATATTACAGAATTCACAGGGTTTTTCCTAAGTTTAGAGGTAAATCATTAGGTGAGAACAGTTACTCATTGCCAAATTAACCCTGGCTATGGGGAACAAGCCAAACAGAGGGGCTGCCAGTGACGGCTGTGGAAGGAAAGTCAAGGGTTTGGGAGAGTAGGTTTATAGGTAGGAAAGCAGCTGAGAATTATTCACGTCTGAAACATTTCTGGCCAGAGTAAAGAGCCACAATGCATTAGCAGCAACCACCTGTTGGACTTACTGGTGCAGCCCCGTGACTTTGACAAGGTAGTGGAATGGGCAGGACTGACCCAGCTCCACAGAGGTGTGGAATTCTCCTGCAGAGACAAGCCCTAAAGCCCAGTGAAGGCATAAAAGCTACAGCACCTCGCATCGCAAAGCATCCAAAGCACTAACCCTGCTCCTTTTACAGGCTGAGAGGTTGCCTGAATCTCACAAAGCATTACAGAAAAGGATTTTATTACTCTCCATTAGGCTTTTAATTCTTAACTTTTATGAACAGGAAACTTTGCAGGACAAGGGACGTTACTAAAATACATCCTGGTCTTCGAATTTTGGGGGTTTTTATATGCTTTATATACTGAGTATGCCCTGTGGTGTGGAATACCCCTTTGGTCAGTTTGGGTCACCTGTTCTGGCTGTGGCTCCTCCCAACCTCCCAGGCATCCCCAACTTCCTCACCAGCACGGCAGAAAAGGCCTTCGCTCTGTGTAAGCCCTGCTCAGCAGCAACAAAAACATCTCTGTATTATCAGCTCTGTGTTCAGCACAAACCCAGAACACAGCCCCATACCAGCCACTGCAAAGGTGTTCAACATGCTCTACCCCAGCTGAAACCAGCAGAGCTATCTAATAATTTCAGGATGAAAACCTGAAAGTCAGAGAACTAAGTGACCCCTGTGCATGTGAAAGGGGAAAATGTGAAAACCCTACTGGCCAAAATTACCTTGAAAGAATGCCAGATTATGCTGAAATGCATGATGACAGTTCATCCTTTCACAGGAGACACAAGGAAATACTGTGGAGAACTGGCAATTGCTCCCAGCCCAGTGCATTATTTCTGTGCCAACAACTGCATAAGAAGTAATTAAGCAACATTCACAAAACACAAGCCAGAATATTAGCTCTAGCATCTTTGTTTTCCAAAATACTTATTGACTGTTAATACTTTGATCTATATCCTGTCATTTAAAGTGTTCTGTGCAGAACCACATCTGTGATCTCTCTTCTCACAGTAAAACTTCGTCAGTCACATTCAGCTATTCATTACTGGTTTTTTTAATTGTCTTGGCCTGGCCAGTCAGGAACACATTTAGTTCTAGCTCACCTTCTCACCATCAGCCAGGAGTTGGTAGGATTTTCCAATTTTGTACACGGAGGTGGCATGAAGTACATCAAGTCATTGAATTATCTGTGTTATTTTGGAGACAGAACACTAAGATAAATGGTAGCAAAGCACGTGGTTAATATATCCAGAAAAGTCCAAAATTAATACTTCTGGGAGGGGAAAAAAAATGGTCATCACCTATTTCCCAAACTGTAAATGGTCACATTCTGGTATCATGCATCTTATAACTTCAAATGGCTGCAGTCAAGTGCCAAGACCATGGGAAGTAAATGCAGCATTTTCTCAGCTCTGTTTCAAAGTCGTTCATTGTGGCTGTGGCAGTTTCATCCTACAGCGGAAAGTGATCTCGGTGAGAGTGCTGGAAAGGATATCCAGAGGTCCCAGTCTGCTCTCATGACTCACCCAAAGGGTCTCACCATCTTCAGTGAGCCCTGTGCTCGTGCAGGCTCTGGGATCACCCACGGAGGAACTCATCATAAGAAGCAGAAATGTCACTAGCATAATTTTATTTAAAAAAACAAAATCCTAATGCTCATGTGAGCAATCAGAGAGTATTTCTTTTATTAGAACTTGTATTACTAAGAACATGCAAGGGCATTTCTGGCTAATGATTTACAGATTTCAGTAATGGTCTCTCATGTCATGTGAGAAATGAAGCTGCCTGGATATTCACAGCCAGTTCCATCAGATGGATTTTTCAGGGAACTGATCTCTTCAACAAGAAAGGGAAACTCAAAATTGTTCCTGTGAATATTTTCTACAGTAAACTCTTTGCAGACAATCACGAGATAAAAAGTACATGTTCATTTTTATTTTCAATTAATCTGGCTAATACATCTGTTATAGAATTACAAAGTATTTCTGTACAAAATCTGTACATGTGTCTCACAGAGATTAACATTATACTTTCCCTCAAAACTAAAAATACCAAATCCACTTTATTTTGCAATTATAATCAATTTTTAACTTATTTACCAAAGAATGAAGTTCTTCAACAGGTCATAACAGATGTAAATGATCTTGTATTTCATCCATCAATGACAAACATCACATGTTTAGCGGAATATTTTCACATCACATCATTACCTGAATTTTCAATAACCTCGCTTCTTTTTTTCTTCTTTATCAAGAATAGCCTGTTTTAGACTCAATGCAGCATCTTCAAACTGGGGGTTTAACTCTAATACTTTTCTGAAATCTTTCATGGCCTCATCAAAGTCTCCTATTCCAAAAAAAAAAAAAAAAA
>VYZQ01076471.1:0-10089 GCA_013400655.1 Mystacornis crossleyi
GGGATGGGGCAGCCACAACTGGTATTCTGGGTATGGGTCTGCAAATTGCAGCTAAATGGTGTTCAAATTGCAGCTAAATGCCCCCAAAAAGTCAGGTACTTCCCTTATCCCCTCTTGCAAATGAATGAAATAAACTTTGCATATCTGAAGTCTTGCCTCGTGCAGCTCTGTGTCTTGCCCCACACCTTCAGAATAATTTCCCTTGGAATGGTGTCATAGAAAATTCAGAACGAGAAGTGCTTGTTACTTACATTAACTTTTTTACTGATTTTTCCCGTTTAATGCTGTTTTAATGCCCAAATCTGAAGGCACCGTAAACTGTATTGTGGTTCCATAAGCTAACTGACACTATGGCATTTCCTAAGGATAAAAGTCATGGATCCTGTGGTGCAAAGATGATGTGGATTTTCAGGGTTCGGGTAGCTATGTAGTGAATGACAGGGAGGTGAATTTTAAGGAGCCTGAACTGGAGCACAGATTTCATCAGCAAAGCTGCTGCTGGTTTCTGCTCCCAGGACTCCCACAAAGCAGCCAGTGTTGCTGTGCAGTTTCTCTTCTGAGCTCCCCACAGCTCCTCATATGTTCTTCCTGTTCCCCAGGGCAAACTTCCAGCACGGATCACTGTGCCCCTGTCAGTGATCAGCCAGCCAGTGAAGGGCAAGAGCGTGGTCACTGCCCCCATCATCAAGGGCAACCTCGGTGCCAAGTGAGTGCTTTGCATCTTACAGTTCCGCTTTAGAAATTGGCAGAGGAAGGTCTGTGTTCAGTGAGTTCCGGGGGAGCAACCAGGCAGAGGCTGGAATAGGATTGCACTCTGTTAAGAGGTCCATCAGCTGCAAGAAACTGAGTGGATATGGTGTCTGCAATGAGATTGTAATTTTTATTTATTTATTTTGAGACGCGGGTTTTAGCAGATACACCGAAGAAAAAACATTCTGGGCCTTGAAACCAGATGTTCAATTAGTTCTGTGTGTTTGAGCAAGAATTAACACGCTGAAAAATATCTGTAATCTGAAGCCATCTCTCCATTCAGGAGAAGTTAACCACCTTAGTCAGAATTCCTCTGGCATTCAGATATTGAAGTCTTTTTGTTTATTCTTCCATAAATTCTGATAGTGTCTCCCTTAGTTAGTATTTCAAGTGCTCAGCTGTTTTATGCATTGAGAAGTCTTCGGGTCTGATCAGGCTAACCCAGTGATGTGCACGGTCCAGAGTAAATGGGTGTGATTTGTGTGCTAAAGTAATTCTCTATCAGTTATAAATAATGACATAAATTTGTCGCTAGTGTATTTGCCAGTTTTATGGGGGGAAAAACCCACTACTTAAAATGGTTTGTACATGTGGTAGAACTATAATCTACTAGCAATTGAAGAATGCCTTGGAGTTGGAAAGATCGAGCCTGCTGTGCTGTTTACTAACCTTTCAACAATTACTTTTCCTTAGCATCAGTGGATTAGGCAGAAATATCATCCTGACTACGATGCCGGCGGGGACTAAACTGATCGCTGGGAACAAGCCCGTGAGTTTTCTGACTGCGCAGCAACTACAGCAGCTGCAGCAGCAAGGCCAAGCCACGCAGGTAAGAGCACCTAGAATCATCATTCCGTTTGCTTTTTTATGACTTAACATCTCCATGAGGACTTTACACTGGATACATGGGGTTGCAGAAAAAGAACAGGCACACAGCCTGTTGTAATGTCTGTATTAAGCACGTGGAATCCATCATCACCTTTACCTTCTCTCCATCCAAATAAAGTTTTGAAATGTTTTTGAAGCACTGCCAGTATAATGAATGTAAAACCAAAAGTCCTGTCAGGATTCTTCTGTACACTCAGCAGTCTTTGTAGTGCTTTGTACTTTGGCTTCTGTGGGTCACTTTTTCTTGAAGAAATCACATAACTGCTTTGCATATCCATCTTTCTGTCTGGAAACTTAGTGTTCCATAATTCCAAATAGTTAATCTGCATTGAAGCTGATAGTAACAAATCCGTAGAAGTGAGAATGGATCCGAGTCCTCCTTCTGAAAATGTGTAAAAGCAGCTGACATATAGGTTTTTATTCAAACTAGTTTTCAGGCCTTCCTCTCTAATCTGGAAATCTGTCACCATCCCACATGGGCAGTGGATGGAATGATCTTCTTGTGACAGATTCTGTTCTGGGAGTGGTTTTCGTGCTTGGTCTTGTTCCTGTAACTGAGTTTTTGTTGGCAGCAGAAGCAGGTACTTTACCAGAGCACAATGCACGTGCAGTCACTTTGTCACCAGGTTGTTCTTGAGACGAGTTTTTTTCTTTCCGTTTCACATAGGTGCGAATTCAAACAGTTCCAGCCTCCCATCTCCAGCAGGGAACAGTCTCTGGCTCTACTAAAGCAGTGTCCACTGTGGTTGTGACAACAGCTCCGTCTCCAAAACAGACCCAGGATCAACTGTGAACACTGGTTTGGACGTGGATCACTTTCTAAGAACTTCCCTGAGCCTGCTGTCATCCTCCATCCAACCAACCACCTGAGGCTGCCTAACCCCAGCCATGGCTTGGGACTGGACTGGGTTCTGCCCTTGCTTCTCCAGGGTCAGCACTGCGATGTCGGGCTAGAAATTCCACAGAGAAAAACGTGCTGTACCTGCAAAACAAAATGTTTCAATCCAGATGTGTAAATCCAGGTTCTGTGGAATTGGTAATTTAAGAAATGTCTTCCTGTTCCTTGTTCTCTTTCCATCCAAAAGACTTTTGGCAGATAGAGTTTCTGTGCATTTTGGGTTGTAGACAAAGCAGTTATCCTGGATCTTCATTAAACAGGGAAAGTTGCATGGAAGGGGTTATTCAGTGGCTTTTCAAAGTCATGGAGAAGATGTCTCCTTTTACTGGAGTCTGGCTGTCACCACTGTTATCCAGTGGTGGATATCCACTGTTATCCAGTGACTCGGGATGGTGTCCTTGACAGCGGAGTTATTGTAACTCACATCCTTGTCAGGTCACTGTCCAAGACAGGGCAAGAGTCAAGGTGTTCTTCTGCTGTACCAGAGTGAGTGACCATGGGGGAGAGGGAGAGGAGATGAAGAAAGTCATTGTGTGAGCAAGTCTTTGTGTCAGCAAAGGGGACTCTAGTGGAAAGGGAAAAGTTGGTGTTCACCAGAAAGATCCTCGTTTAGTTTTCCTCAACGAATAAACCTTTTTATCCGTGGAAACAAACTGTACCTCGGTTTAAAAGGTCAGAGTATGTTTTCAAATACACTCAAACTGTTGTCTCATGGGTTCTGGAGAAATACTTTAACCCGTGACCCTGGCCGTTAGTTTTGTTTTTACTTTTGCAGTTTTATCTGTCTATGTAAATATTTTTGAATTTTGCACATACTGGACATGAATCTGACTGTTCTGACATGATGCTGAAGCTGAATGAGATCAAAAGATGTGTTGGACCATGAGAAGAATAAAAGTGTAGGAAGCCTTACAGATCTCTACCATCTCCTTTCAGTTCTCTGCAGCGTGTTTTGTGTATAATCATTGTTCAGCTTGCCAAGGGCTAATAGCCTGTCCATCGTCTTGGTAAGATGGTTCTTTTTAACCTGGTCTTTTTTTGTAGGCTTTTTTTTTTTTTAAGATGTGGTTTGCTCCAAGTTATATATTATAGAACATAATACATTTAAAGAACCAAACTGTCCGGTTCAGGACTGTTGTGGTTGGAGCTCTGTGTGTTACTTTTTTGCTGGGCTTCAGGCTGGGGTTGTGGATCGTTCTGTACTGTGTCTAACCCACTTCAGAGCACCTTTGAAGGAGAACAGGTATTTCGGTAAGAAGAGAGGAGGCCGGATGTAAATACTGAGTTAGCAGGACACATCAGTTCAGCATTTGAAAGCAAGTGCTTGAATTATGGTTTATATGCTTCAGGAACAATTTGGAGTGATAAAGGTTTTCTGTCCTGCTTTGTCATGTTTTGTACGTGTTTTGTACATTTATCAATCAGGAGCCAGCAGAAAGGTTGTGGTTTGGGAGGGAGGTGAGGACATTCCGAAGTCCTTTTAGTTGTGAAATTAAAAGATGAAATTAAGGAGGCTACAAGCAACTTCTTGCTATTGTTATGTGAAAGAGCCTCTAAATTCAAAACATAGTCAAGATAATCCTGCTATGTTCTATTCATAATTAATAAATTAATAATTAACCTACAATCAAGTGCTGAAAGATGGTTACATTATGAAGCCCCTTGAATTTCTGTCAATCCTTGTGAATTTCTTGCTGGACACGGGAGGCTTTGGCAATACTAAGCCTAACAAAACAAAACACCTGCATCTAATCCCAGACATTTAGTGTGTCACAGGTGGTTGCTGCTGATCTCAAGAGTCTTGCTGTTGATCACCCTCCTGCTTTTGAGCAACCTTTGCATCCTGCCTGCTTCTCTTAGGTCCCTTCTCTTTTATGTTGAAGTCTGATTTTGGGGGGAAAAGAGCATCAGGCACTGGATGGGCTTCTGATTTTGAATGGCCACGTGCTGGCTTGGGTAGGATGTGTTTACTCCCAACTTTCAAGAACAAAGTACAGCCTGTTACGGTTCAGCTGCCACCTGTCTGATGAGCTGCTCCACTCTGGTTGAAAAATAACCCCTAAGCTATTGCGAGTCAAGAGTCTTGTTTTTAATAAGTAACTTCTACACAGGATGCAGAAGGGCAGAGGGGGGTTCCATTGGTTTTGTGGGATGTGCGAGACTAGGGGAGGGTATCTATAAACTACATTGTGTTCCAGGTGGTGTACGCTCCCACATCCTCTCGCTCTGCAGCCTGAAAGCTGTTCTGGATGAGTCCTGCAGTAAGAGCTGCAAGGGCAGCATGCAGGGGAAGAGGGCCTAGAGAAAGTACTCATGCTGGCATTACCCGTTTTCCACCTGTCCTGCCTGAAACTGAAGGGGCATTCAGCCTGATGAATTTTGCCATTACTTTTTTTAACTAAAAAATTACGTACAGCCTGGTTTTGTCACAGTAAGATGGTCACTAGTTCTCAAAGAGCCCTGTTTATCTCCTAAAAACTGTGTATTAGGAGTTTGTTTCCACCAGGAGAATATTGTGTAAAGCCTTACAAAAACTGAGCATACTACACAAACAGCCACAGGCCATTTAAAACCTTTCTAACCTTCATTTTAACAACTGCTTTGTTTTATTTAAATCATGCGGGAAATCTGTGTTTATATACCTCAGTAGGATGCGCTCATAGTCCAGTGAACTCACCTTGAGGTTACCTCAGGTGTTCCTTTCAAAAGAATCATTAATTGGACGTGTTTTAACAGTTGATCTTCATTTTCCAAATACCTTTGAAAACACTGTCATTGTTTTTAGTAAATGCAAAAACCCCGTGGCTTGTTTGTCACACGGCAGACCTGAGCCACGTCACAACAGACCCGATTCTTGTGCCTGCCACAGGTTGGGTACGCGGTGCCTGAGCTCAGGACCCTTCTGGCTGGGTGCTGTTCATCCTGTAGGATGGCAGTCTGGAATTTAGACTTTGCCCCACAGCCTCAACACTGAACACAGCAGTTTGTTGCAGAGCTGTGGGGAGGGGAGAATGTGCTGCTGGATCCATGCTGGAAACTGGCTCCAGTAGAAAAATGGTTTAATTCTGTCGTTACCCCCTTGGCAACTGACTCATCTCAATCTGAGATTTATTGGATCCTAGTTATGCGGGTAGACCAGATGTGTGTAGATCCAAAGGTGGTAGGCTGGAATCATCTTTCTTAACTTGGCCTTTGAATTTCTCCGTAGATAAATCTGAATTTCTCACCCCAGGACTGCATTTGCACCTGCTGAGCCCTCCAGAGGGTAATTCATTTGACCTCCCTCCTGTTCCTGTGGCGTGAGTCAGCCTCTGGATAGAGCCATTTGGTCGTGTGCACTATTAAAGGAATTCTGCATGACTAGTGCAAATTTGGGCTATTAACGATTTAATTTAGGGATGACGCAGATTATGTCAAGTGACCCATTCAGTGTGGATTAGTTCCTTTGGGCCTGGATTAATCTTGTACACGGCCTCCTGCACTGAGGCCTGAAAACTGAAACTCAATCAGAGGTCAGTATTTTAAGAACCAATTTGTTTCTTTATGTCTGGAAGTGTTCACCAAACCAATTTGGTGAGCCTTGCACCCATATCTCCTAATGTTACTTTTTCTCACTGTCCTCCAGTTTGCAACACCTGGAGCAAAAGAGGTCACCAAGATCCTTGAAGCAGAAACGCGCTGGTCCTTCAGAGTTCCAGGACCAGGTGGTTTTGCAATGACACTTAGAGAAGGTGCCAACCAAATCCCAGAGGAGCCTCAGTAAGAGGCTGTCGAGGCCATCACGGGCTGGAAAATAGAAGAGCAAACCTGCTGGAGGTCACAGTGTTCTCCCTGCGTGCTGATACTGCCTGAAGAGTTAACAGGCACCTGCAAAGGTGCTGGCATTGTTTGGAACTTGGTAAGTGACTTTAACGTTATTATTTGTCATTCTGAAGCAATTCATGGCAACCACGGAAAATTTTTCAGTTTGTGCTTGGGGAAGCACTGGCTGCTTGGTATTTACAAGATATGCATACAAGAAATATGCTTCTATATATAGAAAAATATGCTTGATTACACAAAAAAAAAAAAAAGGAATTTGCACTGAGGACTTTTAAAGTGCTTAAGCAAAATGCTTGTAACTCAGCCCGTGGAGAGAATGGTTCTTGTGTCCTCAGTTATACAGTGAAATTATGGCTACGAGACAGTCACAAGCCCTCGAGTCACTGCAGCTTTATGAATTACTGACCTCCCTTTGCTCTGCTTTGTTTGTGTAAGGAAGTTCTCCTTCACGGCTGGGATGTCCTGAGTACCTTAATGACAATCAGTAACTTGGTACGCTGAGCTTTTGCTTCTATCAGTGTTCCTGTACCGAAAGTGACTTCGAGTTTAGGATGGCCCCTGAAAAGGCTGTGAAAGGGTTTTAAAGCTGGTGCTGGTGCAAAAGCTGTTATCTGTCCTGTCACTTTTATCATTGCAATGTCATATGCAGCCTCTGTACTTTACCGAAAATCCTAAAATTAGCTGGGCCGTTGTTCCAGCCTGTGCTAGGACAGCTGGGAGGAGGGAAGGTGTTAGGTGCAAAGCTGAGTATTTCCCAAAAAGCCCTAAGTACTTCCTTGGCAGAAAATTAGCACCCAATTCCTGTGAAGGGCAACGGGAAAGTTTAGTCTTTGTTTTCAGATAGTTGTGACCAGGAGAACCCCAGTCAGGGGGATGAGTCCTTTGTAATTATAATTACAAAGCTGAGTTAGGCTGCTTAATAGGATTTATTGTATTCTTATTTTTCAACTTGTGTTGTGGAGGTGAGTCAAAGAAATGTGGGGAGGGTGAAAGGGCACAGTTTTCTGCTTAGTTAGCAAACCCAAGCAGTCCTTCCAGTGAGAACACTATGTCCATGCACCTGGATTTTAACAGTTTTGTCAAGAATTACAGTTTGCATTAGGCCTGGATTTAATCCATGCTTACGTTTTTCCTGCTTTTTTATACTCTAAGTCAAGCGTCATGGAGAACAACAAATAGGTGGGAACAGTGGTCCCAGTTCATAGATTCTCCAGGGGAAGTGCTCTCTTCTCTCAGGAGTAGATAGGGGTTGCAAGGTGAGGCAGGTTTCCCAACGTCTCCCTGCCATCTGGTGGAAGGAATCCGAGGGCTGTTCTTCAGCCCTTGGGAGTCAGCAACAAATATTTGAACTTCAGAGAATTGCTCGGTTCACCAATTTTTCATGCAGTGAGAGAGATGTGGTTTGCATGTTATAAAAACTCGAAAGACACCTTAATGCTAGAATAGATTGTTGTGAGAGGAGGGGAGTTTCCAGACAAATATTATATCCAGAGTTGCGGCTGTTGGGGTGGAAGATGGACTGGAGCAGGTCCACAAGCATGATCCAGTCAGCAAGGAGTTCTAGCACCACCCCGGAGAGCACGAATTGATTCTCACCTCTGCCAGACTGAGATCTTGAGGGGGGAGTTCACACCCTGTTTTCCTGCTTTAGGTGGGCACATCAACAGCGTGTGCAGTGTCCCCATATCCTGGGACAGCTGGAACATCAGGCAGTTCGTCGTCCGAAAGACAGCAGGAACGGGACCATGAAACAGCAAAAACCCTCCCTATGTACCACGTTCCTGGTCCTGTGCACCAACAAAGTGAGGGAAACGCGGGGAATTAAGCGAAAAGTCCAAGCTGCATGCTTTGTCTTTGGTTGTGAACACCGACACAAAGTCTGAACTTGTGGAAAATAAGGAGGCGAGGCAGGTGAGCTGGGGCAGCTCTGCCTGTTTGTAATAAACCAAAAAGAAATGGGGAATTCCAGCGCATTGTCTGTGTCTCTCTGCCCTAAGCTACGTCAAGGCCTCAGTTTACACATTCGCAGCTCGTTAGAAGACATACCTTACCCGACTTGGAGCCCTGGGCGTGCCCGGTGGTTTCAAAACACACGGTGCCAGAGACCAGGCGGTCGGGCCTGTTCACTCTTGCATTTACCATGTGGCTGGCAAACACTACTGCTGCTGCTGATTCAGAGCTCACAAAAGAGGTTCTCAGCTTTCACGAGCCATTGAACAGCTCCAGAAGGAGACCTGGCTGTCTTTTTAGTCGTGGCAGAAAACTTACATCCTAGTGTTTCCTAGTGCTTTGTATTCCTTTGGGAGCCCCGTGACTGCCAGGTGGCTGGCACCAGAAGCAGAGGCACGGAAAATGACTCCCCTGGATTTTGGAAGCGAGTCTCGGAGCTCTCTGGGGTGTGTTGGAGGGCTCAGGTGCTTGTTGTGCGCCGTCACATCCTTTGCCTGCTCTCATGCCCGTGTCATCCCTGGGATGGAGCAGGGCACTAGAGCCCTTGGTTCTGTCCAGCTTTCATGATCTCAGGAGGGTAAAGCTACTTTTGATCTCTGCCAAAACCATGTTTTGGGAGCAGGGCTCTCATTCCCGAGCTCGAGAGAGAAGCATTTGAGATCAAAGGAGAAATTCCCATCCAAATGACACAGTATTCCTTGGACAGCTTTGGGAAGGGGAGTGCCACCTCCCTGTTCTGCCCCAAAGCAGCGTGTGGCAAATTGAGGGCAACTCACTACACTTTTACAGCTCCCATTCTCCACAGTCAGTAATTACTCCCTTGCATTGCAGGTGGAGAGGCCGGATCAGCCTAAGATGACTGTGCCCATCCCCAGCGGTACCAGCCTTTGCTCTGGGGGCTGCCTGTTCAGCTGGAAAGCACAGCGCTGCTGGATGACGTTTTCCTCTCCTCCCACTGAATCAGCCTTTTATTTACTCTTTGGAATGCAAAGTAACAGGACACCCTGTGAGTTTTATCTCTCTCCCAATCTTTTGTAATGCTTTGGAAGTTGCCGGACCGGATTGAGCGTTTGAGATGGGGTGGTTTCGGGGTTGCCTGGCAGGAATCTGGGTGGGAGGGCACTGTCGGTGAAATTTGAATTTGGGAGTCGCGCTGAGAGCAAAATCCTTGAGCTACACTACGGGAAGGAACAGCCGTTGTCCCTGACTGATTCCGGCCCGTCGCTGGTGTGGATGGATGGCGCTCCTTTGCTAGAATTCCTGGGAACTGCCTCCACCCGAAGACTTTTCCCCGCAGGCAGCCGGTCTTCGTTCCTTGTGTAAGCAGTTCTTCCCTTCTTTCGCGTGCATGGCATTCCCAGGGCTGGGAGCTGTTGCGGAAGGATCCTGCCTGCCCAGACAGTGTTTGCCGCTCCTGCAGCTGCTCCTTGTCTGGGGTTCGAGCTCAGGGCGATTTAGCTCTTGCAACTCGCGCAGATTCTGACCGAGCCGGACTTGGTTCTCAGACTTCAGGGCTCTCCTTCCTCCCACACCTCGGCTCTGCTCTCAGGATGCTGTTGAGGCTACACTGAGACAACGCGAGGAGAAGGACGTGACAGCTTTTATTGGATAAACCGGTCCCAGCGGGAACAAGCAGAGGCTTTGCGGCTGACTGCTGCCATTGCATGTGGGTGAGTGCCTTGAACTTTATGCTTTATTGCGTTTTCACAGTGCCTCGGCTGGGCTCAGCATCGGTCAGTCAGACTGGAGGGGCACATGGAAGTCTCTCACCAAAAAAAAAA